>JASDQU010014785.1:133991-151432 GCA_032191745.1 Picea mariana | reverse complement strand
TATCAAGTGTTTCGAGTCTCTGTAGAAAAACATCTATATAATTAGCTCAAATAAGCTCTCCTTCATTTTAGGAGTCATTTAAGAATTTAAGAACTTAATATCAAATAGACTCCATTTAATAATCTCATAAGAGATCGCTCATTTACAATGAGTCAAAAATAAATTAGAACCAAGGCCCCGTCCACAAGTAAGATCCCATGGGTAACAAATTTTCATAAGTAAAACTTGAGGTTTCCACTGTTACTGTAGCCTTCCTTTAAGGACTTTAAACATTATCCCAATAAGAAATAAACAATATATCTCTAATCTATTCAATGAATCAACACGTTTACATAGAAGATGTGAGGGTATTAAGGTGCCTCCCAAATTCCATATTCCAGGCTTCTAGCCAATCAAGGTGAATATTTACAAACTAACCTTTAATGTATAAGCAGATAATTTAGATGGTCCCCCACTATACATTGGGAGGAGTTAATACGCAAATCACTCTTGGATAGGGTGATAGTATCATTGCATCAAGGGAAAAATACAAAGGTTGGTAGTACATGCCCTTAAGAAGATTTAATAGATCAATAAATTATGCAATATATAGAACTCATACGCCATCCACATATCCAATAAAAAGGTAAGGATATCAATCATCAAGGACAATAAGGTATTGATGATTAACTTACATGCCCTTATGTAAGGTTGTATTGGATATATTTTAATGGATCAAGTTTTTCAAAATCCAAGAAACAAACTGAGCAACCCGAGGCTGACTTAAATYCCCCCRCCTTCCCTTTTGAAATTCCCCCGCCTTCCCTTTTGATAGAACAGAAGTAAGGCTMAACAATMAAATAAGAGAGGTTGTCAACCACAAGGAAACGATGAGTAAGTCCATCAAAAGTTGCGCTTTAGAAGGAAAAGACTTCCAACCAAGTCRGTGGTTGGGGTGGCAACGCAGAGGTAATATCYCAACGATTTCAGTGCAACAAGAAGATTCTGATGACAAGAAGGAAAGGGCTGGCAAATCCAACCAAGGTTCTACACAACGCAAGGGAAAAATTTAAATGCTGTATAAGCAGATAATTTAGATGGTCCCCCASTATACATTGGGAGGAGTTAATACGCAAATCACTCTTGGATAGGGTGATAGTATCATTGCATCAAGGGAAAAATACAAAGGKTGGTAGTACATGCCCTTAAGAAGATTTAATAGATCAATAAATTATGCAATATATAGAACTCATACGCCATCCACATATCCAATAAAAAGGTAAGGATATCAATCATCAAGGACAATAAGGTATTGATGATTAACTTACATGCCCTTATGTAAGGTTGTATTGGATATATTTTAATGGATCAAGTTTTTCAAAATCCAAGAAACAAACTGAGCAACCCGAGGCTGACTTAAATTCCCCCACCTTCCCTTTTGAAATTCCCCCGCCTTCCCTTTTGATAGAACAGAAGTAAGGCTCAACAATAAAATAAGAGAGGTTGTCAACCACAAGGAAACGATGAGTAAGTCCATCAAAAGTTGCGCTTTAGAAGGAAAAGACTTCCAACCAAGTCGGTGGTTGGGGTGGCAACGCAGAGGTAATATCCCAACGATTTCAGTGCAACAAGAAGATTCTGATGACAAGAAGGAAAGGGCTGGCAAATCCAACCAAGGTTCTACACAACGCAAGGGAAAAGTTTAAATGCTCCAACACCCAGCGTTGGCGAGTGACTCTACATGAATTTGAAACTTTATGATGGTTAAACAAGAGCGTGACAGTGGAGACCGGAGTCCGTTTGATACAGTAACGAAGGTATCTCTCCACTAAATGAAATTTCAGGTTCGACAAGAAAGCTGAAGCTACCCCGATCCAAATTGATTTGAGGAGTCGAGTAAGGCGGGACAACAACGTGAACCAAACTACAAGTTGTTTTGAGGGTTGGCAGCTACCACAATGTGGTATGGCCCCGATTTTAACGAGCCTTCAAGCTTTAACTCGTTACCACAGGATAACAAGCGTAGGGATGATGGGAAGAACACCAAGCCTCACGCACCAACCACTCAGATAAAAAAAGGGAAGGACTCAAAGTCTCACGCACCCAGGCGCAGCCTCCCCAACGGGACTGCGAATTTCTGGAGTGCTAAAAACACATCTGTCCCAATGACAACATATTTCGAACTGGCTCCACCACTGACTCAGGTTGAACGCCCAGGTAAAACAAAAACAATTTCTAACATTTTATACATACCATACATCATTCCAAAATTAAATCCACTATAAACTCTATGAAAAGCAAAAGGAAATACCATATCCATTGATGATGAGTCAGACAAGTCTTCGGCAATATGCACTCCTTCCGTTTCTTCTCGCTAATTGTTGAGACTTCACTAGTACCTCCTATCCTACACTAGGGGTACTCTTCTTCCCCCTTAGCCCCTGGAGCCGCAAATGGGCCACACACACACTCAACCAAAAATATTCTAGCTCCCAGGTTACTTCGCAAGGTAAACCCACCACTCTCTCCCAAGCTAGGTATCCCAACTCTCACAAGTAAAACCAATCAAACATTCTACAACATAAATTTCCTCAATGACAACCCCCACTTGCACATTTAATTCACTTTTTAATTAGATAATTTAGAATTACCACCCCCCCATACACTTGTCACCCTTTCCCTTAGTTGTACAAGTAAATCCACAATTTAATTTAATTCAATTCAATTTCTCTCACCTCTCCTAAAAGCACTCCTTAAATCACTCCTACTTGTCTCTTTATTCCCCTTATTCCCAATTAATGACTAGCGCCTTTCTAAAACTGAGTTGAGTTAAAATAAGATTTGTCTCTAGTTAGACTAGTGTTAACTAGACTCTAGATATATTTCTATGCGTGCACAATATTTTATGCTTTATTCCTTCCTTATCTTAAATTCGAAATAGGTATTTTTTGCACACATGTGTATTATATTTTCTCTTTAGACTTATTTCATCTTCCGTAATTTCTTAATTTGATTTAGCTCTTTCCTATTTTATTTAATTTGTAATTTAGTTTTAGTAATCTCACCAAGCTTATACTTAGGCTTAAATTCAAATAGGCTTAGACTTTCATTTGGGGGTTTAAAATTAATCATTCCAATTATTAATTAATAAATTAAATATGGCAATGTTTAAATATTTCACAAGGTGTAAAAAATCGCTCAAGGGTTTGTTTTTTTTCTAGGCCACCTAGATTCATTGACTTAAGTGTTACTTTCGCGAAGTGCCCTTCAATACACACTCAGTGATCCAAGGGTACCACTCTCCTTTGACTCAAATTTTTAATTATGTGACGTGCACTTCAAGAAGTACTCTGTGCTCCAAGGGTGCCACTCGCCTTTGACTCAAATTTTTAATTATGCGACGTGCCCTTCAAGAAGCACTCTGTGCTCCAAGGGTGTCACTCACCTTTGACTGTTTTTGGTAGTTTTCCAACCCTTGGAGTCAACACTTCATTCGAGATACCTTGTGAGATACTAAGGGCTTCTAAGGAATAAGGACCTTGTCTTATTACGTGCCATTTAGAAATCTTTGTGAGCTATTGTCTTAGTCTTCTCTCACGACGTCGTGAATCTCTCGAACTAGGTAATCGTTAACCTACAATTTGAGCCACGACGGGAGTGCTAGTAGGTTGTGACAAGGATGTTGCCACACCTCTCCCTCAATATTTGGTCTATGTGCATGGCCCCTTTATTCCTTATGTGAGTCAGATTAGCAAGCAATCGTCAGCCTACATCCATCAATGAAACACATTCAATGATCCATAAACAACATCATAATATAATCGATCATATGTCACATATGCATAAATGAAATACTCAAACCAATACAATCCACTCTCTGACTCAATCTGGAGTCTAAGGAGGTCCATCGATGTCGTCGACATCCTCAATCTATCAAGCGTCCTGCACACTCATGGGAAAATCGTCAATAGAATATGTCAATACATAGATATCAAACACATAAATAATAATACATCAAAATCACCATAAGAATCCATAAGAGAAACAAATAACCATTTTGCTATAACGGGATAACTCGCACACGAGTGTCCTCAAAGAATAAGTCAATAACATGTGCTCACAAGAATGGGATGTTACATACACCCTCTCTTGTTTTAAACTTCGTCTCGAAGTTTTAAAGTATATAAAAGGTAGTAAATAAAACATCTAACAAGATCTATATGTCTAAACTATCAAATAAATATGGAAACTATCAGCACATATCATATGGGTCCTCCCAGGTAGCTGAGTGTGGACTAAAATTGTCCCATTGGACCTTGACCTGATCGATTGTTCGACGTCGTAGTTTTCGAATGTGATGGTCTATAATGTGAATGGGCTCTGTCGTGAGTGCAGCCTCGTCCAACACCATCAAGGAACTCATGTCAATCACATGTGTAGGATCACTAACATAATGTCGCAAAACAGATACAAGAAAAACATTGTGTGTATGCCTCAAAGAATGAGGCAAGGCTAGTCGATAGGTCACGGGTCCTTTCCTTTCCACAACTTCGAAATGCCCCACAACCTAGAAGAGAGTTTATCACCCCTTCTGAACTTAATAGAATTCTTGTGCAGTTTCACTCGCAAGAAACTCGGTCGCCAACTTCGTAGTTGCGGTCAACGCGATATGTATCAGCATAACTATTATACCAATCTTGTGTTTCTTTAATCGTTTGTCATATCGATGGAATTTTCTCTTCCATTTCTTGGATCTCTTATGGCCCTATGAGAACCCTATCCTCAAGTCGATCCCAACTCAAGAGAGTCTGACACGATTTCCCATAGAGAAACTCAAATGGTGTCATCTTAATAGTACTTTAATAGTTGTTGTTGTATGCAAACTCTACTAGTGGCAAGAATTCTACACAACGTTTTTGTTGGTCCATTACATACATACGCAACATATCTTCCAAAATTTGGTTCATTTGTTCTGTCTGCTCATCTGTCTCAGGGTGATATGTTGCACTACAGTTCAATTCTGTCCCCAAGGCCTCTTGGGAACTAGTCCAAAACATCTTGTAAACTCTATTCCTTTGTCGGATATGATCATTTTTGGCATGCCATGTAATCTTACAATCTTGTTGACGAAAACTCTAGCTATGTCTGGTGCAAGATATGTTATATACACAAGAATAAAAGGTGCACTCTTCATCAGAGTGTCAACTAACACAAAAATCGAGTCATGCCTCCAGGCCCTCAGTGGTAATCCAACAAGAAAGTATATCGGTATGACCTCCCATTTTGATTCTGGTATAGTGTTTGGCTATAGTAATACTACTGGATATCTATGTCGAGCCTTCCCTTGCTGACATTCTAGACATTGTGCCACCCAACTAACTATGTCTACCATCATTCCTCTCCAGAAGAGTAAAGGCTTAAGGTATTCCCTCAACTCCATGACTCCGGGATGAGCTATTTACACTGCTCTATTAGATTTTCTTAAGATCAAATTTCTCAATTTGTAGGTAGGCGGTACATACATCTGGTTATTATACCTCATCAATCCATCGTTTTCCAATGTATATCCTTCAAACTTCAGTACCGTCATGGTGTCTGGTCTGATAATTTCCTTAACCTCTTTATACCAGTTATCGTTGAATTGTATGGTTAGAATATTTTCTCGAAGATTTGTCTGAAGAGGTATCATTGAGAATATGTGTCATCTTTGACTCAACGTATATGCCACTTTGTTCACCATTCCTTTAATGTACTTAATCTCAAATCGTATTTGCTAAGTAATTCTGACCAATGATTTTGCCGTGCATTCAATTCATCCTGCGTAAAAAGTGTTGCATTCCACAGTGATCCTTTTTCTGTTCAAATTTCCATCCATTTAGATAGTGTCTCCACACTCTCCATGAATATATAATGGCCAATAAATCCTAATCATGTGTTGCATATTTATCCTCATGCCTTCTTAATTTTCTTGAGATGTAGGTGATCGCTTTACCATCTTGCATCAATACTCCGCCTAAAACTTCCTTGGATGTGTCTGTGCATACCAAGGAATCCCTATCCAAGCCAAGGGACTTCCAATATCGATGTTTTCGTCAGTAGCCCTGTGAGCCTTCAAAATGTTTCCACTCACTTCTTGGTCCATACAACTTCCTGTTTTTCTTTTGTAATTTCATGATCGGATTTGTTATCTTCGAAAATCCTTTTACGAATTGTCGGTAATATCCTGCAAAATCCAAAATCTACGTACTCCTAGTATGTTTTTCAACACAAGCCATTCCACAATAGCCTCTACCTTCGTTGGATACACATCGATTCCTTCACTAGATATAACATGCCCTAAGAAAGGAGTCCTTGAGAGCATTTTGACAGTTTCCCGTAATTTTTTATCCCATAAACACTGTAATAATAAGCACAAATGTTCCTCATGTTCCTCCATCATCTGAAAATATATCAATGTGTCATCAATTAATACTTGAAAAAACTTTTCCAAGTATTTTTGGAACACCCCTTTCATCAAACTCTTCAATACGCCAAGGGCAATTGTTCGTCCCAATGGAAAAATGGTAAACTCGTAGTCTTTGAACCTCGTCTTGAATGAAGTCTTAGGAATATCTTCCTCTTTAATTTGTAACTAGTGATAACCAGATCTCTAGTTGATCCTTGAAAATATCGTCATTCCCTTCATTTGATCAAACAACTCATCTATTCTTGGCAATGGATACTCGTTCTTGATCGTTTCCTTGTTCAATTGATGGTAGTCCATACAAAGTCTCCACGACCCATCCTTCTCTCTTATGAAAATAACAGGCACACCCCAAGGTGACACACTTAGACTTACAATTCCTAGGTCCAAAAACTCCTTGAAAACTCATTTTCAACTGTTGTAACTCAGCTGTCGACATCCAATAAGGAATTCTTGCTATCGGTTTGGTTCCATGTTTTCAATTGATTGCAACAACAATTCTCTTTCGATGAAAAACCTGGAAACTCTTACGGACATATGTCAGCAACTCTCGTACTACCAGAAGGTTTTCTAATCCTTCCGCCTCACCCTTAAGATTGAGCACTAAAGACTTCATATAAATTACATCCTTTCACAAGTTCTTCTATAGTGGTAGGGTAGAAATGAATATCAAGGACACTCCCTAGTTTCTTCCCACAATCAGTCTTCTCTGCCCCACGTCATCGGTCATATTAATTGTTTCACCTTACAGTTGAGCATCTCATCATGCCATTCCAACCAGTCCATATCGATCATTGTGTCATAAGATCCTAAGATTATGCCATATAGGCTAGACTTCGTTACAAAATCTCCCATGTTGATGCGACAGTCTGGAACCCTTCATCCAACATTTTGTTTGGCACCTGAAGATATTTCTACGTACCTAAACTCATCCTATTAGACTACCTTTACCTTAATTCCTTTCAACGTGGTACTATAAATAAATCTCTCTGTAGCACTGGGATCTATCAAATACTATATTTTTTGTTGGCAATGGTACCAGATGTCTTGAGCACAGTGGACTTGTGTTGGATTTGCTGGTTATTCACCATTGCATGAATCTTGTGGGCCTTTCCCTAGATATCCAACTGTAGTCTATCACATTGATATGGTCGCTCTGGCCTTCTCAACTAAACACTCTCGCTAGTAAGGTGGAGCTCCACCTATCCAACACCCTGTCTTCAGCCCAATACTCATGTTCCCTGAACTAGAAGTTGTTGGCCTACCAGTTAGAGATCTTGGTATATTCTGTTGAACAGGCCTAAGCTATAGTTTTTGGCAGCATAGTTGTTGATGTGATGGTCCCCTGTAGAAAGTCCTCTGTTGAAGAACCGGTCATGGTGGTGTCATGAACTTGGGTCCTCTAGACACATCTTGATACCCTGATGTCCATATGGCTGGCATCTAAGGATGTTGCGCACTTGATGTCGTCTTCCCAGTCAATATTGCAGGGGTCCTTCCCTAACCCCTGTTGGTCAGCTCTTCCTCAACTATGAGGGACTTTTGGATTGCATCGTGTAATTCTTGAGGCATTAGGATACTCACCTTCACATGAGTGTTGTCATTAAGGCTAAACACAAACTTGTTTACCTTCACCTTCTATGTGATGATATGTGGGGCATACCAAAGTAGCTCCATAAATTGGCCCTCATACTCGGGCACCGTATGACCATGTTGTCATAAGGAGTTGAACTCATTGAGTTGGCGCTCAATGAATTCCTTTGATAAGCACCTCTCTTGGAACCGCTCCATAAACAATTCCCATGACACGTCTTCGGCGACCATGTTTAGTTGAGGTAGGAGTGTCTTCCACCATATAAGAGTTCTCCCCTTCAACATAATACTATCATGCAACATTTCATGTGGGAGGTGAAATCATGAATTGCAAAGAACATCGTTGTATTCTACAACCATGCCTCAATGGATGAGATTTTCATGGCACCCACTTTTTCTGGAGACTTAACCTTCTTGAGTTCTCTTTGAATGCTACCACTACTAGCTGAAGTGTGATGTGAGCCCTTATTAGGTACAGGCACCCTGGCCTCATATCTATCTAGGTGGTTAATCATGTCCTTTGACATCATCTAGAAGGACCTCGTTAGACCAACCCCATCCCCCACAACAATCTGCTCCTTTCCTATGAATTGTTCTTCTCCTCGGGGGCTAGACCCCTTTAGCGCGAGTGCTATTGGAGGAGTCACACCTCCTCCCTAATCTTAAAATAGGGGTCTGACTTGTTTTTCTATGCAATCACCCTCTACTCCATTAAAATATACTTCAGGACCTTGCTCTATGTCAAAATTGTGCAGGAGGTTTTATGTGTCAAGTTTAGGCTTCTTTTATGTGTGTATATGTGAGGTTCTTTAAAGGTTAAATGTTTTTTTTAAAGAATACAACAAAAAATGAATTCCCACAAATAATAACTAGCAAACTCACAACAATAACAAGATGATAAAGGAGTTCACCCCCAATTGGGCTACATCTCTTTGAGCCTCCATCAATGGACTGTTCTCTCTGAGATTAGTTTGTCAAAGATTCTTTTACAAGTTTTTGTTCAACTCCAATGGATTTACTGACTGTACCATTGGGTTCAGAATACCTAAAAACCCCCAAAATGACTATTGGATCTCTGAAAACAGACCATGGCTCATCTGGGCATGACCTCTTCTACTGGTGGCCTTGAGCTTCCCTAAGCTTCCTTGTGGAAAAAACACCTATAAAAGTCCTCAAATGGATCTAAAACCTATTCCAATGTGTTTATAGCATAATAATTAGTCAAAAATGACTACTCAGTCATAGAAAATAGACTTGGCCTCATTTGAGCATGGCCTCCTTCAATGGTGGCCCTAGGCTCCCTAGAGCTCCTGAAACTTAAAGGTACAAAAAACTGCAAATGAAGTCTCCAAATGGCTTTGAAAATAGTAAAAATGGATTTAGAACATCCAAAAACATCTGGCTGGGATTTTTCGGCACCTCATTTGGCCAAAAGATGAAGAAGATAGGCCTCCTCCCATTTTCCTTCTTCAAGCTTGATGTCTCTAGTTCACCAAATCGCACCTCCTGTGTGAGTAACCTAGCTTTTGGGTGTTTCCCGTGCCTAAACCCAGCACATGCACCCATTTCCACAAAATGCACAAAAATGTAGAACGGTTAGGGAACCTAGCCCCTAAACCATGGAGGTGTTGGGCGCATGGGGGGCCATGTGGCCACGTCCCAGCGCGAATTATCGCACAGTTTGCAAGATTAACTGTGGGCTTGAAAAGTGGCGGTGGAGAATGGCAGGACCGTATGAAAATTCTGTGGATAATTCTTTGTTTGGCAAGGGTCACATGGTAGGCGTATTAAACCAGTGGCTGGGGCTAAGCCCCAGCCCGGACCCCACCAAAATTAAACCATAGCAAGTTCAAATATATATCAAAACATATATATGTTAAGAATTAAAGTGTGGAGCATTGGTAATCCAGCCTTTGCCAAGACTTTTCATCATGGGCGGAGGCCTGGGGTTCGAATCCCATAGACTCCATAATAATTTTACACTACAGCATGGTGCCATGTGGCACCCTATGTCTGGGCCACATGGAACCTCCCAATTTTCCAGTAAAGTGCCATGTGTCAAAACCTCATTCTCCCACGTTGACCCTTGGATGTCCACTCAGCTCCTACCATGTCAGCATCATGCCACATCAGCATGTCCAATCATCACCTACCACATCATCACCTGTACGGACTATACAGACTATACAGTCAGCAATTTTTTTGCCAGTTTGGCAAATCGAACAGAACGTGATATCTCACTCATCCGGTCTTTGTTTGACCCTGTTCAAAGTGCATTGGGTTCATGATGACGAGGCCTACGCACCCATTTGTTTTGAAGTGATTCTGAACACTTTCATTTTTGGGCTAAAATTTGACCCCTGGTCCAGATTTTGATCACACCTTCCCACTGAAAGGATTTTTCACCCACAAAAAATGATGATTTTATGATTGAGCTTCATTACTCTTTTACTTCCAAGTTCTGTCAACTGATTCTACTTGAAAAGTTTTTTTGGCAATCACCTGGGTACCTTGACATGCCTTACATTGCAACTAGCTATGTCCCTCAACCACTGTCCTCTGGCTGCTGTTGACCCACTGTTCTCTTTTTTCTTGGAATACTGACAGCCTTCCACTGAGAAGCAAGTCCCTCTTTTTAAATCTTTGGCATCAACACAATTCGCTCTACAATGGTTTCAAAACTTCCTTGCGACATCTTTCCACAAACCAAGAAAACCATCAATCTTGAAAACAAATTTTATACACGACTGAAAATGATGCCAACAAAATATTTTTGATCTTCAAGGAAATGGTGGCATCTTTTACTTCATCAAAGCACATGGTTTTTTCCTGCATCTTGGTGTACTCAATATTGACTTACAAGACGACAAACACCATCGACTAAACATAAGTCGAAAAACATGATCAACACAACATAGTCATGAAGACAACATCGACACAAGTCGAGACTCATTTGAAAAAACATCGACATTCCAAATGACAAGTTGACATTCATGATACACAACCATGTTACATTCATGAGTCACTCATAATGAAACTTTCAAAAATTTCATTGTTCACACATACAAAATCACATGCATGTGCATAGCTCTTCAACTCTCCTTCAAGTACAAACATAAGTACATAAACCCAAAAACATGTGGGTACTTAAGATCTGAAAATGAAAAAGATAAATGGCTGCAAAAAGTGAGTATCATACCCATCTTTTACATCCTCCTAGCGAAGTTGTGCAACAACAAGAATTCCTTCAAATGAATTGTATTCACATGACAACTTGCATCATACAAGTTATGATAAACTGCTTCAGCTTGTCAAACTTTCAACATAAATGCACACATAAGGCTGAAAAGTGCATCTACAAATAGAAAAATGCAAGCCTTATTTGTTCAAGAAATCTAACCATTTCTTACCAAGCCAAGTCAATGGTGACTTTTTCTACTGAACATCGTCTTCTTGTGAATCATCTTGACTCACATCGATGATGGAATCTCCTCTTCCATTCTTGCTAGTCTCTTTATCCATCTGCTTCATGTGCTGTGGATGAGTGGTTGGATGAAATGTCCAACATTGGTCAATGAGATGACCCCTCTTCCGACAATGAGTGCAAATATTTTGCATCTTCCTTTCAAGTTGCCTTTGCTTGGAAAGTTTCCTGAATGCGGTCAATCTTTTCCAAAATTTTGAAACATGATGGTTATCTAAACCACAATATGTACCTGGACTTTTTCTTCCAATTTTACATGAAAATTTACCATGCTTCACATAATCAAAAGAAACTGAATGATATGCAAAAATATACCTTGAACATTCACCTTTATCGCCTTCTCGAGGAGGTGAATTTGAAGAGTTACTAGCTCTCTTTTTAAGACCAACAACAATGTTCTTGTCCTCATGGTTGTCACAACTCTTTTGTTTCACACATTTGCATTCATATTGAACACATACTTTGCATGCTTAAGGGATTGAACTTGCAACAAAAGTTGTTCTTGGAACTATTTCCCTTGTCTCCTCAACTTTGGAATATGCTCCATCTTTCTGTTCATATCCAAGACCACAATACTTGGGCCTCTCCTCAAAAACAATAGGCTCAACAATTCCTTGTGCATGCTTGCCTAACCCTCTACCTTCATAGCCCATTTTTAACAATAACTTGGACCCTATTCCTCTTATGTGATTTTCAAAAACACCAAAGCATTCATCTTGAGAGGAATTTGAAGAAAATCCAGCATTACATACATCATGTTCATCCATGTACTTGGTAAGGGTTTGCCTCATGGAGTTGAGTCTCCATCTCATGCAACTTTTCAAGAAGCTGGTGCTTCTCCTCCTTTATGGCCTTCAACTGCTCTTGAAGGACAATGCTTTTCTTTTCTATCTTCCCACAACTCTTGTACTGTATCTCTCATGGTTACAAACTCCTTCACCATCTCTTTGTCAAATATCTTAGCTAATGAAGATGTATGAGAACTCTTACTATTTGAAGCTTCCTCCATCCTTGCAAGGTATCAAACTTCAATACAAAACTTGCACAATAATACCAACAGCTAAATATCTAGCTATTAATGGCAATCACATGAGAAAAAATCTTCTCTGATACCACCTAATCTGAAAATAGAGGACTGACTTGTTTTTGTATGCAAGCACCCTCTACTCCATTAAAATAAACTTTAGGACCTTGCTCTATGTCAAGGTTGTGCAAGAGGTTTTATGTGTCAAGTTTAGGCTTCTTTTATGTGTGTATGTGTGAGGTTCTTTAAAGGTTAAATGTGTTGTTTAAAGAATACAACATCAAATGAATTGCAACAAATAATAACTAGCAAACTCACAACAATAACAAGATGATAAAGGAGTTCACCCCCAACTGGGCTACATCTCCTTGAGCCTCCATCAATGGACTAGGCTCTCTAGGATTAGTTTGTCAAAGATTCTTTTACAAGATTCTTCTCAACTCCAATGGATTTATTGATTGTACCATTGGGTTCAAAATACATAAAAACCCCAAAAATCACTATTGGGTCTCTCAAAACAGACCATGGCTCATCCGAGCATGGCCTCTTCTACTGGTGGCCTTGAGCTTCCCTAAGCTTCCTTGTCGAAAAAAAACCCTGTAAAAGTCTGAAAATGGATCTGAAACCTGTCCTAATGTGTTCATAGCATAACACTTAGTCGAAAATGACTATTCAGTCATAGAAAATAGACTAGGGCTCATCTAAGCATGGTCTCTTTCAATGGTGGCCCTAAGCTCCCTGAAGCTCCTGAAACTTCAAGGTAAAAAAACCTACAAAAGAAGTCTCCAAATGGCTCTGAAAATAGTACCAATGGATTCAGAACATCCAAAAACCCCTATCTGGGATTTTTCGGCACCTCATTTGGCCAAAAGATGAAGAAGATAGGTCTCCTGCCATTTTCCTCCTTCAAGCTTGTTGTCTCTCGTTCGCCAAATCGCACCTCCTGTATGAGTAACTTGGATTCTGGGTGTTTATCGTGCCTAAACCTAGCACACGTGTCCATTTCTAAAAAATGTGCAAAAATGTAGAACGTTTAGGGAACCTAGCCCCCAAACCACGGAGGTGTTGGACGCATGGGGGGCCATGTGGCCACGTTCCAGCACGAATTATGGCATAGTTTGCAAGATTAACCATGGGCTTGACCAGTGGCGGTGTCAAATGGAAGGACCATTTGAAAATTCCACGTGTAATTCTTTGTTTGGCAAGGGTCACATGGTAGGCATATTAAACCAGGGGTTGGGGCTAAGCCCCAGCCCAAACCGCACTGAAATTAAACCATAGCAAGTTCAAATATATATCAAAAGATACATATATTAAGAATTAAAGTGTGGCGCATTGGTAATCTAGCCATTGCCAAGAATTTGCATCGTGGGTGGAGGTCCGGGGTTTGAATCCCATGGACTCTGCAATAATTTTACACTACAGCATGGTGCCATGTGACAGCCCATGCCTAGGCCACGTGGCACCTCCCAATTTGCCAGTTAGTGTCACCTTTCAAAACCTCATTCTCCCACATCAACTCTTGATTGTCCACTCAGTTCCTTCCACATCAACATCATTCCATGTCAGCATGTCCAATCATCACCTACCACGTCATCACCTGTACGGACTGTACAGTCAGTATTTTTTTTACCAGTTTGACAAATCGAATAGAACACAATATCTCACTCATCTGATGTCCGTTTGACCCCGTTCAAAGTGTGTTGGGTTCGTGACGATGAGGCCTACACACCTATTTGTTTTGAAGCGATTCTGAACACTTTCATTTTTGGGCTAAAATTTGACCCTTGGTCCAGATTTTGATCACTCCCTTAGCACCATGTCATCTACCTCCATGGCATCCTCTAACCAAGATTACCGTAGGGACAATTTCAAATTTTAAATTATCGATAAATTACTGATCAAAATATAATACAGAGGAAGGCATGACAATCCACAGTCGTAGGTTTGAACCCGCTCTGATACCATATGTAACGACCTCGCCGTTACAACAACAAATGTAGTAAAATAGGTAAAAAAAAATGTTTTTAAAGCATTAGGGAATAACATCAACACATAATTTAGGGAAATGCATAATCTACACGACATCAAAATAAAAAGTATTATAGGCGACACCTCAGTAATCAATAACGACAGAAGCCAACGCATTAACATAAATGATGGCGACACAGGATCAACACATAAACATAAATAGCGACACAGTTCAACACATCAAATCAACCGAAGAAATATAACAATGATCAACCATATCGCTAAATAATAAAGAAATACCCACCCAACCTATCCTGCATAATTAGGACCTCCAAGACACATAAGAAACGCTCAATCCCAAGATACATCCGATTGATTTTGACCATTTAAGGTCTTAGGGCTAGCGATTGTTCTGAGGAACAAGGAGATCTATAAATCTCACTAATCCAATCAAGACAACGACAACTAGATCAATCAATCAATCTTAATCATCAATTATTTAGGGTGCAAGAGTATTCTAATAACTTAAATAAACATACATCAACATTATTTCAAAGCACATAAAGATTATTATCAATTAATCAACCATCGCTTTATCAGGATCCAATAAAATAAAATAACTTTAATCTCAGACAATAATTCAACAAACAAGCGCAAGTTTGAGTAGGAAGGTATGAGAACAATAAATCCCATTAGTAAATTGTCAATCATTCCCATTAAGGTGTAGCATTACTTATCAAGTCATTCAAGTCTCAGTTGCAAAACATCTATATAATTAGCTCAACTAAGCTATCCTTCATTTTAGGAGTCATTTAAGAATGTAAGAACTTAATATCAAAAGTGAATCCATTTAAGAATCTCATAAGAGATACCTCATTTAACCGAGACATAAATTAATTAGAACCAAGGCCCCATCCACAAGTAAGGTCCCATGAGTAACAAATTTTCATAAGTAAAACTTGAGGTTTCCACTACTATTGTAGCCCTTTAGACTATAAAAATTATCCCAATAAGCAGTAAGCATTATCTCTAATCTATTAAATGAATCAACACATCTACATAGAAGATGTGAGGGTATTAAGGTGCCTCCCAAATTTCTTATTCTAGGATTCTTACCAATCAAGGTGAATATTTACAAACTAACATTTAATGTATAGGAAGATAAGTTAGATGGTCCCCCAATATACATTGGGACGAGTTAATACACAAATCTCTCTTGGATAGGGTGACAGTATCATTGCATCAATGTAAAAATACAAAGGGTGGTAGTACATGTCCTTAAGAAGATTTAATAGATCAATAAATTACGCAATATATAGAACTCATACACCATCCACATATCCAATAAAAAGGTAAGGATATCAATCATCAAGGACAATAAGAAAGGATAAGGTATTCATGATTAACTTACATGCCCCTATGTAAGGTTTTATTGCATATATTTTAATGGATCAAGTTTTTCAAAAGCCAAGAAACAAACTGAACAACCCGAGGCTGACTTAAATTTCACCCTCTTGAAGTTTGATAGAACAGAAGTAAGGCTCAACAATAAAATAAGAGAGGTTGTCACCTACAAGGAAACGATCAGGAAGTCCATCAAAATATGCGCTTTAGGAGGAAAAGACTTCCAGCCAAGTCAGCGGTTGGGGTGGCAACGCAGAGGTAATATCTCAACGATTTTAGTGCAGCGAAAAGATTTCGGTGACAAGAAGGAAAGGGCTGGAAACTCCAACCGAGGTTCTCCACAGCGCAAGGGAAAAGTTTAAATGCTCCAACAACCAGCGTTGGCGAGTGAGTCTACATGAATTTAAAACTTATGATTGTTAAACGAGAGCGCGACAGTACGGAACGGAGTCCGTGTGTTCCAGGAACCTCTCCACTAAACAAACTTCCAGGTTCGGAAAGCAAGCTGAAGATACCCCGATCCAAATCGATTTGAGGAGTCGAGTAAGGAGGGACAGCAATGCGAACCAAACTGTGGTTTGTTCCAAGGGTTAGAAGCTACCACGTAGGTGGTATGGCCCCGATTTTAACCAGCCTTCAAGCTTGCACTCGTCACCACAGGACAAAAAGCGTAGGGACGAGGGGAAGAACCCCAATCCTCACACACCAACCACTCAGAGAGAAAATGAGAAGGACTCCAAGCCTCACGCACCGAGGCGGAGCCTCCCCAACGGGACTAAGAATTTCTGGAGTGCTAAAATCACACCCGTCCCAACGACAACAGATTTCGAACTGCCTCCACCACTGACTCAGGTTGAACACCCAAGGAAGGAAGGAAGGGGATTCCGACTTAAGGTAAAACGCAGAGGTTAAAGTACCAAACTCATATCTAATAGAAGTAATCCCCATCGTTTTATGGGACGTCGAGAATCGAAATATCACTTCGGACAACTGACCCAGGTTTTAGCAGAAATTTAAAACCACCATAATTTTCGAAGCAAGGATCCTAGGGACCTTCGTTCGCCAGGATCTTTCTCTTGCGCATCCTCATGGAATACACGATCCTTCCCATATGAGACTTAAGGCAGTCTTCCTTAAGCGTACCCATACCAGTTTAGTAAGGGAGTAAAATCTCGGAAGGCATTCGCTGGCAGCTTAAACAACTTGCGAAGGACTTCTCATCACAATAAAATACTCTTTCAGCACAAAGACGCATCAATTTCGATCTAAGATAGCCATCACGAATTCAATCTAGAAAATTCAAGTGATTGCACAGCGAAAGTATTTTTTTTAAGGGTTCAGATCTCAGGGAAATTTCAAAAGGTATCGATCATCAAGTGAGAGTTTTAATATGCAGATCAGAGCACAGGTCGGACGATAAGAGTTCTTGCTACAACCTAGCGATGGAAACAATTAAAATCCTATGGTTGTAAGGGTGAACAAGTAAAACAAAATCCATGCATTCAACATGATTTACCAAATCC
>JASDQU010014785.1:83811-123217 GCA_032191745.1 Picea mariana | reverse complement strand
AGGGTGGTAGTACATGTCCTTAAGAAGATTTAATAGATCAATAAATTACGCAATATATAGAACTCATACACCATCCACATATCCAATAAAAAGGTAAGGATATCAATCATCAAGGACAATAAGAAAGGATAAGGTATTCATGATTAACTTACATGCCCCTATGTAAGGTTTTATTGCATATATTTTAATGGATCAAGTTTTTCAAAAGCCAAGAAACAAACTGAACAACCCGAGGCTGACTTAAATTTCACCCTCTTGAAGTTTGATAGAACAGAAGTAAGGCTCAACAATAAAATAAGAGAGGTTGTCACCTACAAGGAAACGATCAGGAAGTCCATCAAAATATGCGCTTTAGGAGGAAAAGACTTCCAGCCAAGTCAGCGGTTGGGGTGGCAACGCAGAGGTAATATCTCAACGATTTTAGTGCAGCGAAAAGATTTCGGTGACAAGAAGGAAAGGGCTGGAAACTCCAACCGAGGTTCTCCACAGCGCAAGGGAAAAGTTTAAATGCTCCAACAACCAGCGTTGGCGAGTGAGTCTACATGAATTTAAAACTTATGATTGTTAAACGAGAGCGCGACAGTACGGAACGGAGTCCGTGTGTTCCAGGAACCTCTCCACTAAACAAACTTCCAGGTTCGGAAAGCAAGCTGAAGATACCCCGATCCAAATCGATTTGAGGAGTCGAGTAAGGAGGGACAGCAATGCGAACCAAACTGTGGTTTGTTCCAAGGGTTAGAAGCTACCACGTAGGTGGTATGGCCCCGATTTTAACCAGCCTTCAAGCTTGCACTCGTCACCACAGGACAAAAAGCGTAGGGACGAGGGGAAGAACCCCAATCCTCACACACCAACCACTCAGAGAGAAAATGAGAAGGACTCCAAGCCTCACGCACCGAGGCGGAGCCTCCCCAACGGGACTAAGAATTTCTGGAGTGCTAAAATCACACCCGTCCCAACGACAACAGATTTCGAACTGCCTCCACCACTGACTCAGGTTGAACACCCAAGGAAGGAAGGAAGGGGATTCCGACTTAAGGTAAAACGCAGAGGTTAAAGTACCAAACTCATATCTAATAGAAGTAATCCCCATCGTTTTATGGGACGTCGAGAATCGAAATATCACTTCGGACAACTGACCCAGGTTTTAGCAGAAATTTAAAACCACCATAATTTTCGAAGCAAGGATCCTAGGGACCTTCGTTCGCCAGGATCTTTCTCTTGCGCATCCTCATGGAATACACGATCCTTCCCATATGAGACTTAAGGCAGTCTTCCTTAAGCGTACCCATACCAGTTTAGTAAGGGAGTAAAATCTCGGAAGGCATTCGCTGGCAGCTTAAACAACTTGCGAAGGACTTCTCATCACAATAAAATACTCTTTCAGCACAAAGACGCATCAATTTCGATCTAAGATAGCCATCACGAATTCAATCTAGAAAATTCAAGTGATTGCACAGCGAAAGTATTTTTTTTAAGGGTTCAGATCTCAGGGAAATTTCAAAAGGTATCGATCATCAAGTGAGAGTTTTAATATGCAGATCAGAGCACAGGTCGGACGATAAGAGTTCTTGCTACAACCTAGCGATGGAAACAATTAAAATCCTATGGTTGTAAGGGTGAACAAGTAAAACAAAATCCATGCATTCAACATGATTTACCAAATCCGGGGATCGATTTCGTGAATATATAAAAATTTCTATGTAGAACAACAATAAGTGGTAACATTTTATACATACCATACATCGTTCCAAACTTAAATCCACTACAATCTGTATGAAAAAAAGATGGAAATATGCGACAATAGGTGTTTCTTCCTCTTTCCACTCGCTAAACGCTAGGGGTATTATTCTTCTCCCTTAGCCCGTCGAGCCGCAAAGGGGCCATGCACACACTCAACAAAAAATATTATGGCTCCTAGTTTGCCTCGCAAGGTAGAGCCACCACACTCTCCCAAGCTAGGTGTCCCAACTTTCACAAGTAAAACCAGTCAAAAATTTTGCAACATAACTTTACCCATAACTAGTCTGTTCATTTCTCATCTCAACCATTTATTTTTATACGAGTTTCCTCAATGACATCCCCCACTTGTACATTTAATTCACTTTTTAATTAGATAATTTAGAATTACTTCCCCCGTACACTTGTCACCCTTTTCCTTAGTTGCACAAGTAAATCCACAATTTAATTTAATTCAATTCAATTTCTCTCACCTCTCCTAAAAGCGCTCCTTAAATCACTCCTAGACTCTTTAATCCCCTTATTCCCAGTTAATGACTGACCTCCTTCTAAAACTGAATTGAGTTAAAAGAGGATTATTCTCTAGTTAGACTAGTGTTAACTAGACTCTAGATACCTTTCTATGCGTGCACAATCTGTTATGCTTTATTCCTTCCTTATCTGAAATTCTAAATTGGTATTTTCTCTACACGTATATTATATTATTTCTTTAAACTTATTTCATCTTCCTTAATTTCTTAATTTGATTTACCTATTTCCTATTTTATTTAATTTGTAGTTTAGTTTTAGTAATCTCACGAAGCTTAGACTTAGGCTTAAATTCAAATAGGATTAGACTTTCATTTGGGGGTTTAAAATTAATAATTCCAATTCTTAATTAATTAATTAAATCCGACAATGTTTAAACATTTTACAAGGTGTTAAAATTCGCTCAAGTTTTTTTTTCTAGGCCACCTAGATTCATTGACTCAAGTGTTACTTTCGCGACGTTCCCTTCAAGACGCACTCAGTGCTCCGAGGGTGCCACTTTCCTTTGACTCAAAACTTTAATTACGCAATGTTCTCTTCAAGATGCACTCCATTCTCTAAGGGTTCCACTAACTTTTGACTAGTTTTGGTAGTTGTCCAACCCCTAGAGTCAACACTCCATTCAAGTGACCTTATGCGAGATTAAGGGATTCTATGGAATAAGGACCCTACCTTATTGTGTTCCCCTTAGAAATATCCATCAGCAACTGTCTCAATCTTCCCTCACGACATCGTGGATCTCTCGAACTAGGTAATCGTTAACCTACAATTCGAGCCACGATGCGAGTGCTAGTAGGCTATGACAAGGATGCTTCCACACCTCTCCCTCAATATCTGGTCTATGTGCATGGCCCCTTTACTCCTTATGTGAGTCATATTAGTAAGCAATCGTCACCTTCATCCATCAACGAAACATTGCCAATGATCCATAAACAACATCATAATATAATCGATCATATGCCACATATGCATAAATGAAATACTCAAACCAATACAATCCACTCCCTGACTCAATGATCCGAGATATTTTCATCGAGTGACTTATAAATAATTGCATTGCATGACCATAAATTAAAGTGCACCATTAAAGAAGGAACATCTCAATAATGAAGAGACATAAGCATCAAATCTGAACACAAAAAACTTGATAACGAAGTTCATCCCTGGTGGACTACATCTTTGATTCCTGCACTCAAATGGGTAGGCCTTTTTATTAATTCGACAATATAATTCGACAAATTACATAAGTATACCTCATTTTAAAATCAAGCTGCAGAAGTTTTACTCAGATTAGAAAAGAGAGAACACCATTGAATTCGTGGCATCGAATTACCCAAAAATGAATGTCTCCATGCCTCAATCTGACTCTGGCACTCCCAGGCCCAAGAGAAACTATGTCTCGGTTTTCATGCGCTGCAACCTGCAATAAGTGATGAATAATTTGTCTGAAAAACTGTGTCAATGTGTACCCATGCATGCCCTCCTCCATCACTGAGTGTATTCATGTTCTAAATAAATAAGCCAGCATTACAACCAATGTGAGTACATTGACCTATTGGTTACAGAGCATATATTAAGGTGTGTATAAAGGGGGGAGGTCCCGGGGTTGAGCCTGCGGCCCTCCCCTTTTGGATTGACCGTTGTATAATATATATATATATATATATATATATATATATATTTGACATAAGTTTGTTCCTCTAACTTTAGTGAAGCTTCTAGATGTTGGTCGGTTTCCAGATTTGGCGAGGTCCCGCCAGATTTGGTGAACCCACCAAATCTTAATTTGTTTTGAAATTTCAATCATGGGTTGTCATTGGACAATTTCCCACTTCCACGTGGCACCCCATGACTGGGCCACGTGGCAACCAACCATTGGGCCACGTCAATCATTGTACAATCACCCTACCACATCAGCATACGATTTTCCAACTGAACTGCCAACTCATCCTTCCACGTCAGCCACCACATCACTGTACAGACTACCATGTGGATGTACAGACTACCACATGGCACAATTTCACTGGTCCACGAAATGACGTAGAAATTCAAAATATGAGTGACACGTGGAAGCCTCTAGTGCTGCCACGTCACCATGATGACATCACCATGACACATGTTGCCTCCTTCACAAGCCATGTATGTTGTACAGATGATAAAATAATCCATACTAATGTTGATGTCATTCGTACTGATGATGACGTCAGCAGTATATATGCTAACTGATCCCCCTACTCACTGGGCTTGGTTGACCAAACTTTGACCGCGAATATCTTTTGATCCATAACTCAATTTGATAATTTGTTTGCGTCGTTGGAAATCTTGCAACACGGTCTTCATGATGACATCATTTTCATTGAGTTTTGAGAACTTTGAATGTTTTCCCTTTCTCTGTTTCTTGAGGCCATTCTGAGCATCTTGAGTTACTTCTGTGAGTTCTGAGCTATCCTTGGTCTTCTCTGGATCCTTTTTGGATCACGCCTTCCCAATGATATCTTTTTGGATCACCAAAAGCTTTCATCAATCAACATATAAGTGAGGGGAGTTCCCTCACCTTGTCCTTCTCAATCCACTTTTCCTTGCTTGGATGTGTGCCCTTTAAGCCGATTCAAAGATAATCAACATCACCCCTGCGTGAAGTCCCCATACTTTTGTCCAGGATGATATCTTCCTTTAACTCATCAAATTATTCATAATAAAACTCATCAAATGAAGGGATTGAAACTTCCTCATCCCGATCCATGATCATGGGAGGTTCAAAAATTTTCAATTTCTCTACATTTACAACTGAGTAAATCTTCATATAAGGTGGAAGATCGAGACGAAAATCATTGGTACCACTTTTCGTCAAAATAGTGAAGGGTCCATAATGAACGGACTTGAGTTTCTTTCTTTCACCCTTCAATCTCTCCTTGTTGATGAGAAGCCATACCCGGTCTCCAAACTAGAATTGATGATCAACCCTATGTTTTTCATGTCGAGCTTTATATTGTACTTGAATTTTCTCCAATTGTTCCTTGACTGCATGGTGCACCTGCTGGATCCTATGGATGAACTTGCAGGCTCTGTCATCTTTTATTTCTTCATTTGAATTGGTATCTCTCCCATACATCAATTCCAAAGGAACTTTAGGTAGGTACCCAAAACATGTCTCAAAAGGTGAACATTTAGTGGAGGAATGTAAGGCTCAGTTGTAAGTATGTTGTACATAGGGTATTTTTTCATCCCATAACTTGGGATGCTTGTTGCAGTAGCCTCGAAGAAAATGTACCATTGTTTGGTTTACAACCTCTGTTTTCCTATCGGTCCGTGGATGGAAAAAAGTGCTCCTCTTCAATTTGGTGCCCATCATTCTCAAAAAGCTTGTCAAAAAATCCCCAATGAATCGATTATCTCAATTCGAGATAATAGATGTGGGTAACACAAAGTGAACCCAAACATAATAAAAGAAGATATTAGAAGTCTGTTAAGCAATGATCTGTTTTTTACATGGAATTAAGATACACATCTTGCCAAACCTATCCACTACAACATACAAATAGTCATGACCCCCTTTTGACATTGATAAACCCCCTACAAAATCCATGGAGATACATTCCCATGGATGGGATGGAACAAGTAGTGGTGAGTATAGCCCCCGTTTTCTATTAGTGGGCTTACAAGTAGAACACATCACACACTCATTTACATATTTAGTTACAATTTCTTTCATTTGAGGCCAATAACAAAATCTTTGCAAATGAGCCATACTTTTTCCTATCCCAAAATTCCCAGACAAAAGAGAAGTGTGAGCTTCTCATATTACATGGACTCTTTCACTTGTAGGAATACATAGCTTTCCAAGATGGTAGAGTAGTTTTCCCTGCAGAAAATAGTTCTCTACTTGTGCACCATGGGTTAGCTTCTCATATACTTCTTTAAAATATTCATCAATGGTATATTGTTCCACATAGCTATCATGAGATAAAGAATTATTCTTCAAAATAATATAAGTGGAAATAGGAGGGATAGAAAGAACATCAACTACCTTGTTACTTGTACCCCTTTTGTACTTGATTACCAAATGAAATTGTTGTAGAAAACCCATCCATCTATAGTGTCGAGATTGTTTCAGTTTGGTTTGTGCTTGGAGATACTATAAGGGTTGGTGACCTATATGTATGATTGTTTCCTTCCCTAACAAATAGTGTTTCCATTTCTTTACACTTTGAACTAATGCATACAACTCTTTATCATATGTAGGATAGTTAACAACAACTTGGTTAAAAGTTTCAGAGTGGTAACAGATACGCTTATGATATTGCATCAATACTACACCCATGGCGTATCCGCCAGAATCTGTCTCCATATCAAAGGGTTGTTGAATATTCGACAGTGCTAATATTGGTGTTGTACTGATATTTTCCTTCAAAGTGTCTAAAAATTTTTGTTGCTTTCCTTCCCATTGAAAAGTGTTCTTCACATTGGTTAAGGCATGCAAAGGATCTTTTATAAAGGAGAAGTTTGAAACGAACCTCCTCTAATACTGGAGTGCACCTAAGAAGGTCTAGATCTCAGTTACACTTTTCGGCTCAGGCCAATTTACAAATTCATCAATATTGGAAGGATCAATTTTTAATTGTCCTCCTCCTACAATATGACCTAAGAACACAAGTGCAGTCTCGCCAAATTCACATTTAGATAATTTTACATACAAATTTTCCCTTTGCAAAGTATCCAATACTTTATTTACATGCCTCACATGTTCATTCCAAGTCCCACTAAAAATAAGAATGTCATCTAAATATACAATCACAAAATCATCTAGGAAAGTACTGAATACATCAGTCATCACACACATGAAGGTTGTCGAAGCATTACAAAGCCCAGACGACATAACTAACCACTTAAACAATCCATGTTTGGTTTTAAAGGAAGTCGTCCATGCATCTTGTTGTGCAACCCTGATCTGATGGTATCCACTGTGCAAATCGAACTTAGTGAAATAAACAACATTCTTTAATTGATCAAGTAAATCATCTATACGACGAAGAGGGTATCAATTTTTTACCATGATTTTATTTAAGTCTCGATAATCGACACACATTATCCATGTGCTATCTTTCTTTGTCACCATCATGATCATAGAACCACAAGGAGATGAACTTGTCATGATGACCCCTTGATCCAATAAGCCCTGTACCTGCTTCTTGATCTCTGTCATCTCCACAAATGACATCCTGTACATGCCCACATTAGGAAGAGGAGAATCATGTTGAAGATGTATCTCTTATTAGATTTCCCTCTTAGGAGGTAATCCATCTGGTTCCTGGAAAATATCATCATACTTAGAAATAATATCAATTAATTCTTTCTTATGAAAAGGATCACATCCTTGGAAAACGTCGGATGTTCCAACATCTTTCTCTCTTACGACCATGAGTTCATATCTCTTATTAGTATTTATGAGTCTCCTCATTTTTCATGCACTAACAAGTGTTGTGTTTACCCTCATGTTGTGAGCTCTAACAATATATTCCACTCCCCTCTTAGTAAGGTGGTATTTGTTCTTGTGACGAAAGAAGAATTTTTTTCTGTCATAAAAATAAGTGTTATCACTAAAAAATTGTCCGCAACTTTGCACACAAATGGTTAAGGAAAAACATCAATGACGATAGAAATTAGTTCACATACAACACTAAAATTCATCCAGAAGGAAAAAAACTATGTAATTGGGGTAAAAAATCAGAGTGCGCATAATCACCAAAAGGAGCACGCACATAGTCCATAGGCGAACAGAGGCCTCAACGCACACTTTGCGCAATGCGCAAATGTGTACGAGAAAATCCACACACTTCTTTAAATGACGCATTTATGGATCTTTTTGATGCCTCAACCACTTCTGGTCCAACCTCGAAAATGATTTGACACTCATATCTGAGCGAAATCTAGCTTGGGGCTTGGCCAAGGGCTAGAGGGTGCCCTAAAAGGCCCCCTATGAACCAATTATATTTTTCCATGTATGAATGTTATAAATAATATCCATGTGTTTGCTAAGAAACCAAGATCTTTAATGTATTGTTATGCTACAAGAATTATTCTATGAGAATCCTCTTTTTTCTTTGAAGCCTTTAAGCACCATTGCAATAGGCCATTCCACTCACCTCTTGAGGGAATAGGCATTGTTTTTCTTCATCATTTTCCATTAGTTCCATTATAAAGAGAAGAGATATGAATTAGAGAAATCAAGAGACCTCCCAAGGAGGAATACAGGACTCATAAGTCCCTGACTTTCTCTATGGTGTTTTTGCTACTAATATATTGATCCATTGGTAGCATTATGTTGGTCATTGTTTGATTTACATGGTTCTAAGTTTCTCAATCTTTCTAACATTTATTTCTTAGTTGTTTTAGTTTTATTTATTTGTTTTCATATGTGTTTGGTTTATATAATCTACTCACAAACTTTTTTCTTGTCTAGTAGGCTCATCTAGACATGCAAGTGTTGTTGTTTTTCTCACGCAAGTGACAAAACCAACACAACAGATTGGTGACCATACTGGGGATCGATATCAAATTCCTCCCTTTTTGAGAATTGAGAGAACTTAATTTTGATTGTTTTTTCTCGTAGGTACCAAAACCAGCCTAGCCCAACCTGCCAAAGTCAAAATTCAAAGATGAGGAAGGAGTATTTCACTTGGAAATTTCTCCCCCGACGCATGATAGGAAGTATGCAGATTTTATTTCCCACAGACATGCACTCTGCGCATTGTGCGTGAAACATTTATCATTACTCTGTACATTTTGTAAATTGTTCATCCTCTGTGCGCTTGTTAGAACTATAACCCACACAAACGTCCAATTTTTCAAAATTGTAAGGGTTTTTATGCATGGTTTGAGGGCTCCTAGCCTTCAAATTCTTCTCTGCACTTTGTAAGGAAACTACACTCCACTTAAAGTCCTTTCCCATATAAAATGTTATCTAACATAGGCACTTAGGGGGTAAAAGGAATCATAATTCTCCTCGTTTATTTTTGTTTCCACATGGATGGCTCATTTGCCCTGTAAAATTTTAAGTTGAAGTTATTTCATAAACAATCATTTAAAGTGGGACTAAAAACCAATTTTGACCCTCAAGTATGCTTTTCCCTCACACACTAGTGTGATCTTGGGAATCAGAAAGGAGGTTGAGAGGAATTTTCATCTCCCTTAAACAAAAATCTTTAGGAGAGGACAAATCCCCCCTAGGGTTCCTCTTAATTTTTTGAAATCATCTTAAAGTTTTGTAAGGGCTCATACATGCCAACATGTTGAAAACTTAGGATAGTGTCTAAATTCTTTCCTAGTTTACATCGCAATCTAGAGAAGTTTAAAGATCAAAGTAAAGGAGTTATATGTCCACACTGCTAGTTCTTTAGGGATTTTAATATTCCGCAAGTTTGTACCAAAGACACATAGTAAGATAGGTAAAGAAGATTTGTAAGGACCATAGGAAGTCCACATGTTGCAATCTCACACTTAACTTATTAAAATATTTACACACTTGTCACTTTCTTCCACACAAAGCCAACCCTCAAACACATAATTTCTATTTTTGAATAGTGGAGCTCGAAGTAGGATTTCTCCAAAGTAATTCTGAAAGATCTGACTACTTCTTTGGAAATTATCCACACCCAATTAATTCAAACGAGGTTGGTACATGGCCCCAATCTTTCATCCCACCACATATAAAAAAATTATAAAAACTCACTAAGTTTTCCTCCATAGGAGGTGCCAAAATAATTTTTTTAGTCTAGGTAGGATCTCGAGGGTAGGCATCCAAATAACCCCCTGTTATCAAGTTCTCACATTTTCAAGGAGTAGAAGTTGAGAAATAGGGAACCTTCAAATCCTCTAATTCAAGTGTTCTGACACCATAAGGCAGGGAGATACCTATGAAGGGTCGAAGGTTGAGGCTTGATTGTTCTATTCATCCCTCCTTGAGTCACCCAAATCTTGTGAGGGCATCCAACCTGCGACCCATTTCTGAGGCCAAAAATCTAAATACCACACATTGACCGAGGTCCTAGTGACCAAACTTAGGATATCCACCCAAGTGGCGATTGTGGGCTAAAATCGCACCTTCATCAGATTTTGTGTGGCTATTGGGAAATATCACAAGTTATTTCGGGATATGCATCCTCCACCCCTCATTATAAATAATTACTTCAACCTTCACTAGTTCCTCTTCCGGTGGCTTCAGACCCCACTATTGAGTGCTATTGGAAGGCCTAATGTTGTTTGAGAGGAAGGACGATACGTCTTTTAGGACATGACCATTTGTGTTTGTTGTTCACCCATGCGGAAAAAATCTAGCTATCCACATGTTTGTTTATTTTACATTTGATTTATGTATGATGCTCATTTGATTACATGCAATTGTGAGTTACACTATCTTGTGAAGGTAAATAGATATATATATATATATATATAAAGATATTTTGTTCATTTATTTTGATCATCTTTACTTGGTTCCACTTTTCTTGGGTCCAATTCCCAAGGCCATGCATCCATTAGTTCTCCTTCACAAGGACGCGGGGGTCAAACTTCTTCATAAGGGAGAAGTACCACCCCACCAAATCCCTCTCAAGGGACAGGTACACTACCTACTCACACAATGGTTGGAATTAATCCTCTGCCCAATCTCCCTATGTCATACTTGTCATCACTCAACATTCTTGATTTTACCAAACTCATGAATGATCCCATTTTACATGACCCCACATGGCCGAATATGCCTACCAAAATACCTTCAGATATTCCAAAATTTGAAGGAAAGTCAGGGAAAGATCTCACCAAAAATGCTATGAACTTTTACTTATGATGATCATCAAACAGTATCATGGATGATTCCATCCACTTGAGTTTATTTCAAAGAACTCTCACAGGCCCATCAACCAAGTGGTATGTGGATGAAAAATGAGGGTCCCATGTGACCTTTGAATCACTGGCCAAGGACTTTTCGTCCTTTTTCCAACTCCCAATTCATAACGATACTGGATTGGAACTTCTCTCTGAGTTCAAAAAAACTAGTGCTACCGATATAGAAAACCACATCCATGAATGGTGTAAGAAACGTAGTTTGTGTAAAGCATAAACCACCAAATAACAATGTCTGGATTGGTTTCTCAAATCACTTGTCTCTGTTATTGCCAAGGATGTAGCATCCACTTTTCCTCAGTCAGAAGAGGAATCCATTAGAAAATCTCAACAATTTGACCTCATCTATGCTCAATCAGGTTACCTATACACGATATTTCCTGATGCACCCAGACCCATACCATTTGGCCAGGAAAAACCTAGGATGTCCCATGCAACAGATGGGTTGATTGGTTCTATGAACCATCTCAATCCTTATAGCCACCCGTCACCCACTTATGGTGCACCTCAATATCCAAAACTATATGGAGGGATGTCTCATTACCCTCCTCCCACTCACCAATAGTCATATCCTATTGCTACCTCTCCACCAATGGGTGGACCCTGAATAGTACCCATGATGCGTCTGATCTCTTAAACAAGTACGTGTCCACCTTCTACCTCTACATACAACCTCAGCAGTAGTGGAAGTGCTTCAACTTATTACACACCATATGGATTGTCTCCACAAAACAATCCACATTTTCCATTTCCTCGTCCTCCACAGTCAGTTGCTCCTCCACTAGGACAACAACATGACGAAATTAACTTTGTTCAACCCTATTCCATTCAACAACTTCAAAATTTTGAACAATTGAATATGGAAAATCTGGCCCATCCACTAAATAATGCCAAGAAGAAAGGGAAAAACCAAAACAATAACAACCTGGGACCAGGAGAAAATAATCCCCAACAAAACCACCGCATTGGGGGAAACCAGAATCAAGGCAACCAAAACCCCCAAGGGGGAAACAATAACAATCAACCATGACAAGGGATGGAAAATAATCTTGAAACTATCTTCCCTTGCACTCTTTGTGGTGAGTATGTACATTATACACACAACTTCCCCCAAATTTTCAACTTCAAACAGATGAAAGAATCCATGAACACGCAACGTCCCCCTTCATCGCCTACCCCTCAACAGACCCCACAATAGTATTGGCATCCACCACCTCCAAATGTTTTTCAAAACCCTATTCCACACCAAGGTGTGATGAATACCAAAAAGGAGGGACACCCTGCTCCACCTCAAATGTTTCAGTATCAAAACCCAGGTCCCAATCAACCTATAAATCTAGTCGATCACGACATCCTCCTTACCAGCAAAGAAGAAATTCTTCTATAAACTCGCGGTCGTCAATATGGTGTCCCCCATGAATCCATCCCAATCAACTCAGATGTAGATCCAAATACAGTTGGACAAAAATTGATGATTCCATGCCCTAACACTAAACCAAACCCTCCTATACCTCATATATTGTTACGACAGAACGTACATAACCCTCATGCTAGGGAAACTCATAACTATAGTCTAGTCGATGACTTAGCACAATCTCCTTCAACCATGTCTGTATTGGAGGTCCTATAAACCTATCCAACTCAACGGAAATCCTTGATTTCCACCCTTGGGGCAGTTGACCCAGCTGATACTATACTCATCACCTTTTATCAACATAGCGAAGAACCACGCCTCCATGCCATGGTATCTTTTCAGATACCAGTTAAGATACATAACATCATAGTTCATCAATACATCATTGATGAAGGTGCATCCACATGAATCATGTCCAAAGTAGTATGGAAAAAACTTGTCTCACATGAGCTAGTACCATCTTCCATCACCGTGAGATCTTATGATGGTCAACCATCATCCCCTGAAGGGTTCTTTCGAAATGTCCATGTCGAACTTCGGGGAAAAATCATCCTCATCAACATTGAAGTTATCGATGCCCCACTTGATTACAATATCCTGTTTGGATGTAGCTACATGTATGATATCAAGGTGGTATCATCTTCTATGTTTCGAACGATGATGTTCCCCCACAATGGAAAAATCGTCACCATTGACCAGCTTACGCATTACAATCCTAATCATTTCTCCAACATTGATAACATTCTCCCCCTTGTTCACACTAGCTCAGATGTGTTTTCAGTCATCGACATGGGTCCCAGAATTTTTAAGGACCCATCCTTGTTGGGGCCATATCATGGAACACAACCTCTCCTACACCCTTCAGTACAAGTGTGTTTCATCTCTTTTAATGGAATAGATACCGGAGACAATATTCATCCCACAGAGGCCTCTCCCCACATCAAAATTCCACCATTCAAAGAACTATTACCTCAGGAATCCCTTGAGAACCCCATTACACCACTTATCCCATATTCCCCTCCCCCCTCCAGGGGAAAATCCCAGTTTAGGAGATAGTCCCCCAATAAGTTACCCAAATTCCCTTTTTCTACCCCCTATCTAGAATCCAAGCATTCCAGGTAGCTGCTACATTCACCCTTCCCAACATGGTTCTTTCCATCCTTGTATGGTATCTCCATCCACCCACAATGGTCCCTATGCCATCCCTTCCTCCTCAAATAAAGGGATTACCGATGCAAATCCCAGTGTAGGCACCTTCCACACCACGCACACCCCCAACTAGCAGCAACACCACTACCACTAGGGTAAGACGATCGAAGAACAATCCCACAACTCCACTTCCTCCCTGAGCTCAACCTCCTTGCACACTATGCGAAAGAGAAGGAAACCCCACTAAAAGATTTCCTACTCTTCCCAAGTTATGCAATATGATCCAGCTCCCTAGGGAAACCACATTTCTCACCACTCCACCAAGTACATCCATGGCTACTACGGAGTCCTCAACCACATGCAATAAAGGGTTGCGATCCAAATTTGCTTGTGCCATCTGTTCATAATATCGCCACTACACTCATGAATGCCCAACTCTACCTCAATTTTAACAAATTTTAGTCACAGTAGGCCAAACATCTTGGCCAGATCCCTCTCAGCCACTCCCTATTGTAGCTCACATTACTGATATCCGATATATTTCACCGTCAGTCCCCGAGTGAACGAGGTACCATCCACAATATCGTGGCATTCACTTTATGTGAAACGATCCCTCACACCCTGTACATGATATCATGCCTATGTCCTCACCACTTGAGGACAATAACACCTACCCATTGAAGGTTCCCCCTATCACCTCCCAGGATCCCATGTATTCTCTCATTTTTCACTATGACGAAGATATCTTAGAAGAACTCACTATCCTCGATTGCCCATGGAATGCACTTCATCATTGAGAACTTTTTATTTCCTAGGAGGCCTTTCACCCTCCTATCCAAGCCTCCATATGCGCAATCGAAACCAAGGATTTTATTCTGTCGAGGCATATAGACTGGTTCAACAACCCTATCCCTACCCCAGATGCTTTTTAAGAAGGAAACATGGCCAACATCTCACCCACCATCAAAATTGACATTTCCATTAAACCGGGAATCGTAGAAGAAATCACCATTGGCGCCGCATGCTCCCCTGAAGAACTCATTTCTTACAAAGCCTCTTTCAGGAATATAGGGATATCTTTTCCTAGTCATATACAAAGATGCTCGGCTTTAATTCGTCTATATTCGAACATCGAATCGACACTTGGCCAGACGTCTCTCCAATTTTCCAAAAGAAACACCGCCTTCACCCATCCAAAGTTGCAGCTATCAAAGCCAAAATTGACAAGTTATGCATTGTTGGTTTCATTTAACCCATCACATACACTTCATGGGTGATCTCCAAAACCATCCCCATTAACAAAAACTAGGGCACTATTCGCATCTGCACAAAATTTTGCGATCTCAACCATGCGTGTCCCAAATAAAACTTTCCAACCCATTTCAACAACCAAATCATCGATGATTGTGCCGGCCACAAGGCATGGTCCTTTATGGATGGGTTCTCTGACTACAATCAAATCCAAATCCATCCAGTAGATTAGTATAAAACCACTTTTACTACCCCTTGGGGTACCTTTTCTTATCACGTCATGTCTTTTGGACTGAAGAATGCAGGTGCTACGTTTCAATGGGCCATGACCTATGTCTTCCATGATCTTGCTTGCATCATCCTTTCTTATTTGGAAGACCTCAGTGCTCGATACAAAAATCGAACTCAACATTTAGACGACTTATGCATCATTTTCCAACGATGTCGCTAGTACAATATCCGCTTGAACCCCCTCATGTGTGTCTTTTGCGTCATGACCAAATGCCTCCTTGGGTTCATTTTTTCCCAACATGGCATCACGGTGGACCCCCTCAAGGTCCAATCTATCACATAAATTCCACCAGATAGGAATTTACGGCAACTACAAAGCTTACAAGGAAAAGCCAACTTTTTACGTCGCTTTGTCCCAGACTACGCCACTCTCGAGCATGGTTTCCTCCGCCTCTTGCGACATGATATCCTATTTCGATGGGACGAACATGCTCAAACAACTTTTGATGATTTAAAATCCTCCTTATCAAATGCCTCTTTGATTAGTCCCCTATATTATGATCGTGATTACATCCTCTACTTGTCAGCCTCAAATGTCTCAGTAGCTGGAGTCCTCATCAGGGATGATTTTAGGGGATAAATTTAACTTGTGGGATAATTTTCCATGGTTTTTCCCCAAAAAATATTTTCTATTCTAAAAATGATTCGCCCAAATTCTATAGGATAAAATTATTTTACCTTAAAAATTGCCAAAATTATATACAAACTATATAGAATCCTTAGAAATTTGAATATTTTTACAAAAATATCGCCAAACATTTATAGTTGGCATATGAAGGATTACTAAGATTCGCCAAGGTTTCAACATTTCAAAATGAATTTCCATCCTTAAAATCATCCATGGTCCTCGTCCAATTAGGAGATGACGAGTGTGAACATGTAATTTACTACATCAGTAAAAACCTTTCAGGGCCACCCTTGAAGTATAATCATGATGAGAAATTGGCATTAGTAGTTGTCCTCGCAGTCCAAAACCTACGAAATTACATTCTGCTTTGAACTACCAAGGTCATAGCAGATTCCAACCCCATGCAGTACTTACTTAGTCGATGAAAAATTAATGGAAAATTTGCCTGATGGATCATCATCCTCTAGGGATATGATCTAGAGTTCTCTACTCCCAAAACAAATAAATCTCTCATCCTATATGAACTCATTACATATTTTCCCTTAGACACTCAATCTTCCCCCATCAATGAAGGATTTTCCCGATGAACACCTTTTCTTCATCCCCTATGATGACCCCTGATACGGACACCTCCTCGTATACCTTTGTGCACATAATTTTGGGTCTCATCTCTCTCGAGATGATCGTCGATGTATTCACCATAAGAACTCTCGATACCTCCTCATCGAAGAGGTTCTCTATTGACATTGGGTCGACACCATTCTTCACTGATGTCTTACCATCGACGAAGCTAACAGAGTCTTGAAAAATTTCCACAACGGCTCTTGGGGTGGTCACCTCTTGGGTATTTCCACCAGCCAAAACATCATTCGAGCAGGGTACTTCTGGCCCACTTAGTTTCATGACTGCATCCACCCTCTTAAGCGATGAAACAAATGCTAGCTTTATGCAAACAAAGCATGAGCACAACCATCTCTTCTACATCCAATCATCATAATTAGCCCCTTCTGTAAATGGGGCATAGGCTTCATGACCTCCTAGCCTCCATCCAGTAATGGAAACAAGTACATTGTCATGGCAGTAGATTACTTTACCAAATGGGTTGAAGAAACTCCAACATTTAATAACATCGCTGACACAGTAGCACATTTTTTCTTCAACCACATCATTACCCAATTCAGAGTCCCACTACAACTAGTGTCCGATCATGGTAAGCACTTTGAGAATCAGAAATTCATGAACTCTCCTCAAAATTAGGCTTCACCGATGAGTTTGCCTCCCCATACTACCCTTAGTCCAATGGACAGGTAGAGGCTATCAAAAAATTCCTCAAAACCATGCTACAACGTACTGTCAACAAACATAAGACCAACTAGCATCATATTTTGTTTTCTGCTTTATGGGCTTATCACACGGAAGTCAAAAGTGCCACCGGTTTTACCACGTTCCACCTCATTCATGGGATTGAAGCCACCCTTCTTATCGAGTGAGAAATCCCCAGATTACACACTGTCATTGAGTTATTACCTGACACTCCTCTAATGGAGCATCTCTTGATGAACTTAGAGTCGCTTTATGAAGATCATCGATCTTTATTACAACACAATGAGGCAGCTAAAAAACAATCCAAAGCCACCTTCGACCACCATGTCAACCTTCACTCATTCCACAAAGGTGATCTTGTGTTAGCCTACGATATCTCCCATGATACTCTTGGACATGGGAAATTCGAGTCATTATGGTATGTGCCCTACATCATCCAACACTGCCTCACTAAAGGTGCCTACATCTTGGCCTCTCCCGAGGGATACTCTCTCAAATAACCCATCAACAAGTTGTACTTAAATAAGTTTTATGCCTAAGCGTAGCCCCCCTACCTTAGGTTTTTCTTTGTACACATTTGTAGAATTTTTAGTTTTATTTTCCACCACCACTTCTCATGTTTGATCTATCATATGTTTTATTGACCGATGCATCATCCATCATCCTACCACATCAGTTACACTGATGGTGTTAGCCGCTGGAACCTAAATCTTTCTTCAAGTGCTTGAGCCATCTATACTCCCTCACATGACATACTCCACTCCAGTGGCATATGTTTGGGCTTGGCCACCAACAAACAAGCTAAATATGACATTGTCATTGGTCTCCTCGTTCAGGCCAGTCTCTACCACATTCGTCAGCTTAGCACGATGTTATATTCCCATCTTGTCATCCTACAACTCAGCAATGTATATCATTTTCATGATCCTTTCTTCTTTCGAAAATACCTGCAAGTTAGACTCTTATCTCGCAAATTTCATTCAATCACATTTACACATATTTCAAGACAACTTAATCAAGTAGAAGATCACATGGCTAACCTCATATTAGATTGGCATTTATCACATTAAACAACATTTTTTACATAGCATCATACATTTGTCACAACACATAGAAAAGACATCATAAATAAAATAAAAACGGATAGAGACATGAATGATTAAAAATATATCCATATATATATATATATATATCATTAAAAGTTCCTTAGTGTTTAAAAAAAATACATATACAATTCCCTGTAGGCTCATGAATCCCCCCACCCTTATGAGTAAAAAAATGGGTATCAACTAACCTATACAAAAATGGGCTCCCAATCCCATACATACAAAAAATTGGCACTCACAGTGCCCCCAGAGCTCCCCTGACCTAGGTCCTCTGTCAGCTGAAGGCACCCAACTAGCCCGGGGCCCTCTAGGTCTAGAAGGTAGTCGACCAATCATCATTTCCCCCACTAATGTTGCTCAACGAATCAGGGTTTGCCACTCTTCTGGTACGCCCACACACTTCTCTAGAACCTCCTCATCTTGGACATGGGCTCACATGTCCTTAGGAACACCTTGTAGAACCCACTTGAAGCATCAACACAGGTCCTATAACATCAACCCATCATCTTCTTGTGGCTCTCTCTTCATTCCAGCAATAACATCATCTCTTCATCACCTTTTTCCAACTCTTGGCTCTGTAAGCATTAGTCAATATGGCCCCCAGCAAGCTGGGCCCCCGACAACCTCCACCTCTTGGCCTTGAGGTCCCACATATGAAAAATAACATGAGATATATTTTCATCATCCATATACATATATAATCAATGTTATCTATCGAAATCACAAAACATAAAACCATAATACAAACACATACCTCACTGATCCCAGTCCTCCCCCAGAGGCAAGAAAATATCTGGATCATGGCGGTAGTCCATACCCATGTATGCATACCTCAAAATCACCTATGGCATCTGGTGCCACACTCGAGCCATCGTGGTTGTAAAATAGTGGCCACCCTTCCCACCTCCATGTCAGGCCAACATGTGGGGCCACCACATCAGAAACGGCTCTCATCGTCCCGTGTGATTGATCAGAATCCTCGGGCACAATAGAGTCACCCTTTCTAGGAATCAGCCCACCAGAACGGACTTGAATGCGAAGTCACCTGATTCGGCTCACCGAAACCGATAAACCTGTCCCATCCTCTTGGTGTGTAGAAGCACACCCCATGTAAACAGATCCCCATCTAGGACCCACTCCACTACCCTCATCTGACCACTAGTGATCCACTGAGTCCCCAAGGATCTGTAGATCCTCACCACCATAGCAACGATGCACTCTGTCAAGAGGTCATCAATCGCCTCAATATGGATGATTGAACCTGACATAGGGTTTGAGCTAGTGCAGTGGTGAGTCATCGAGTCACCCACTCGATCCTCCCACGACACCTATGGATCTATAGAAAGGGACATCCCATGGAATGAGATCCTCGTTAATAAATACTCATCCTCTGTGGCCAATAATGTCAGCTATTCACCTCTAATAATGAAGCACTACATATCAGTGCTCCACATCCCAATCATATAATGAAGTAGGAACTCTTTCAAACATATCAAAGGGAAGTCAAAGAACTTGACTAACCCGCAGGCTGCCAAGTATCTTTGAACACCCGACTGTGCTCTCACTACCTCCCTAAATGATCACAATTGCGCTCTCTCTAGTGCATCGACATCTTGCTATTAGAATATGTTGATCACCTACATCCATAGATAAACACTTGATCAGCCTTATCATCCAAGAAAAATCATAAAAATATCAAAAAAATACCACCCCTTCGACTTTCCCACAGTGTGTGTCTTTGAACTAGACAAGTGCACACATGTGCATGCCTGTTCATTTCACATTTGTGCACTAATGTGCAGTTGTCAGAGAAACAACCATGCATGAGTGCACGACTGTTAGACAGACAGACGCTCATCTCATATGTGCCTCTTTTCCCATCCCCTATGCCCACATGTGTGGCTTTGTCAAACACAGCTGCACATTATGTGCGGGAAACTGAGTTATACATGTGCACATGTGCATGGGTATTCCTCCTTTTCCCATGCATTGGCGGGCCCCTACCCTAAAAATCCCTTCTACGACCCTTTGTACAACCCCTACCTACAAACTAGGAAATTCACAACATGTAGGATGATAGGACCACTAGCCTATCTCTTTCCACTCTCGGATCGGTATCCTCACACTCTGGCAATCTCCAAATATCCTCACAACTATCTCATCAGCTTAGCAACAATGACAAGTACAAATGAGGTGGCATTGTGGGCCCACCATCCATATATAGTCCTAGTCCCTTTTTTCCAACTTCCATACTCTATTACAGGATCCCAAAGCCTCAATTTTCCAATCCATTCTTAGCCACGAGATCCTGGTCGTGCCATCTACACATTCACATTCCCTGATTCATCATTTTCACTTGGCCCTGGAGGAGAATTTTTCTCACGTCACATTCAGGTACACATGCTCATGTTTAATTTTATCAAATAGTTGTTATATGATCTTTATCATCAGATATTGTTCACATCGAGTATCTAGTTTTCATGTGTGCAGGTACTTGTTCTGCAAGATTATAGGCCCTTCAGGTATATGCTCGACACTGGAATGTACTTATTCCCTCTATAAATCAATTGCATATCCCATTCATACCCTCTGACATTTATGTTCAGGGTCTTTACATCCATCTATGTAGTACATTTACCTCTGCTGCATTTGGGTACTGTCACTTGGTAGCATTCTCCCTCACATGAGTTGTCCCATTCATAGTTCCCCTTGGAAACTTGAAACGCATGTTGATTTCACCCCCTAGGAATGGGAGTCCCAATAGTCTTATGCACTTCCGAGAATGAACCCCATACTTCTTCTCATCATATTGCTAACTTTACCAATGGACTCCCAGGTCATATCATCTCGGTTATGTTGACTACACCTCCATAGTTTCATTATCCTTCCATCTCATCTACCATCAGTTTTCCCATCTGCAAATTTTCCTCGATCCATTTACCTAATACAGAAACCCATCCATGGGGCCCCCACCCTCCATGAGTTTTCTTTCACAAAATTTTTCCTTAACAGGCCAAGACATCTTTCACTAGGGAAACCGTTTCTGTATCTTTATATTCAACCCAAATTATTCTTTATTTATTTGGTAATTGTAAAATATCTCTTTTTCCAGCATGCACTTATCATTTTCATCATCACCCTTGATGGTGTTATTTTTTTCGTTGGTTGGGGCATCCACTATCTTTTCATACTGACATCGTTCACGAACCTCGAGTATCCCAAGTCCATATACCCATGCTCTCTGAGTTTTTCCACTTTGTTAGCCTATGGAACAATTTAACCCCATATCTAGTCATCCCCCTGACACTAGATCTAGTTTTACTGTTGTTGCCAATCATCCTTCAAAATTCCCCAACCAAGGGAAGTATTGAGTCTCCCAAAATATTGACATTGTTCATGTTTTCATGTTACCCATCAGTACCTGATATCATCTCAGTGGATTTCATGAATCCCTTTGTTTTTTGGAGTTGTGTCTCCCTTCCTATCAACATCAACACATTTTCCAGAAGGGCGACATTATCTTCACTCTCATTAACTTTACAATGAGGTGTCTCAGACGGCATAGAGAGAATCATCATTGCTCTCTGATTTCGTTGACCCCCATAACATTTGACTTCAACAAAATCTCATGTTACGGTGGGTCTTACTATGTGACTATTGCATTTGTTTCATACCAGCCAAAGACCTCTGAATTCGTTAAGCCATCAATTCCTATGAGTCATCGACAATTCTTATAGTCTTCGTTGCCTCACTTCAGAGCTCGTTCACCATTCAGAACTGTCATCTGTTGTTATCAACCACCTCAGAGGGTGCTGCAATTATTTACATCAACATCCATCTTCAGTTATTGTCTCACATTTTGGTTCCATGACATGAGCATGTGGAATGCCCGCCTTGTTTGTACATAGATTTTATTTTTTCTCCCTAGAGAAAGGTTTGGGTCCCACAATTTTCCCTCTCCCTCCAACGGATCTCTCTTGCAATTCCTCTCTTAATTCTTCCTTACAATGGTACTTTCAGCAAAATAAACATTGATGTATTTCGGCTATACGTATTCTCCTAACCTCACACATTAGGGGGCATCTCTTATCACTGAAAAATCATTTGCAACATTGCACACAAATGGTTAAGGAAAAGTATTAATTCCAACAACAATTAGTCCACCTATGACACTAAAATTCATCAAGAGAGCAAAAATCTATGTAATTGGGGTAAAAACTTAGAGTGCGCATAATCACCAAAAGGAGCATGCGTAGGCCAATACAGGCCTCAGGGCTCACTATGCACAAAATGTGTGACTGTGTATGATAAAATCTGCACATGTCTATGAACGACACATTTATTGATCTTGTTGACCCCTCAACCACCTCTAGTCCGACCCCCAACATGATTTGACACTCATATTTGAGTGAAATCTATCTTGGGGGATGGTCAAGGGCTAGAGGGTGCCACAAAAGGCCCCTTGTTCACACTATGAACCAATTACATTTTTCCATGTATGAATGCTATAATTAAGAGCCATGGGTGTGCTAAGAAACAAAGATCTTCAAGGTATTGTTATGTTGCAAGAGTTCTTCCTTGAGAATCCACTTTTCTCTTCGAAGCCTTCAAGCACCATTTCAATAGATCATTCCACTTACCTCTTGAGGGAATAGGCATTGTTTTTCTTCACCATTTGTCATGTATTCCATTATAAAGAGAATATCTCTCAATTATGGAACTCAAGATCCCTCCCAAGGAGGAAGAGGGGACTTATAAGTCCCTGACTTTCTCTACGTTGTTTTGCCTACTAATCTATTGATCCATTGGTAGAATTATTTTGGTCATTGTTTGATTTTCATGGTTCTAATTTTCTCAATATTTCTAACATTTATTTCTTATTTTTTTTAGTTTTATTTCTTTGTTTTCATATGTGTTTGGCTTATATAACCCATTCATAGACCTTTGTCTTGTCTAGGAGGCTTATCCAGACATGCAAGTGTTGTTTTTTTTCTCACCCAAGTGACAAAACCAACACAACAATAATGATTCCCCAACATTATTCCACATATATCAAGTGATACAACATCCAAATCCACTTCATCAATCAATTTTGAAGCAATAGAAAATCTCCCCCTACATTTTTTGGTGACATTAAGTTTTGATTTATCACACACCCAACCAATAAGATAAGGCTTTGGATGTGGTTTTGTTTCAAGACCCATATTTTTGACAAGTGCTTCAGATATTGAGTTTACTTGGGAACCTGAATAAAATAATGTATCTATCTTAGTGTGTTTATATACAACTCTTATGTGAAATAATTCATTCCTCTTTCATTCATCATCATGAGATTCATTATTGGGATTTGAATTAGCATGAAGGGAATCTTTACCTTGTACTCCAACTGTTGTGATGTTTCCTTCGTCTCCTGAATAGGAACCAAGATCTTGTTGCACTGTAGAAACGACTTGTGTCTTCCCCTTTCACATGAACTACTTCAGTCTCTTCTCTTGATGTAGTTTACAACAATGTTCATCATCGTGACCGCTTTTCTTGCAATGAGTGAAAGATGGTTTTCCTCCTTCTCTCATCATTATGGCAGTCTTCTTGTCCTTCCTTTTAAACTTCTTAAATGGCTTATGTGGGAGATTGGAAGGTTTCTTTGTGGGATCTTCTTGAACATGCTTCCCCCTATTATCAAGGTGAGTGGCTTGGAAACAAACTTCCTCAACACTGGTGGGGTTAAACAAGAGCAAAGTATGATGAATATAATTGTGAAGTGTGCTAATATATTTCATTAAAGTTTCATAAGAATTCAAAGTAATATTTATTGCATGATCTTTCTTCCTATATTCTTCTGTGAAACTTTGTACAGTTTGACCTTTACTTTGCCTTAAATTTTGTCATTCCATCATTGCTTTATGTAAATAAAACAATGGATAAAATTTCTTTTTGCTGATTTAAATTCCAACCATGAGGAAAGAAGATTACCACACTTACTTCTATCTTGAATCTTTCTCTCCCACCATACGAGAGTGGTTCCTTCCAATCAAAGAGAAGCTGGTCGTAATTTAAATTCATCTTCATCAATATGTTGAGCACGACAATATACTTCAACCTGTCGGATCCAATTATCTAGCTTTTTAGGATTAGCATCTCCATTAAACTTAGGTAAAGAAAACTTTACATCAATATTTAATAATGGTTTCTTAAAAGAGGATTTATGGATAGAATGATGGGAATGAAGAGAATGTTCAGAGGAAGAAGAACTAGAACTTGATGGTGAAGATGGAGGCTTAGGAGGGTCTCCTCCAGCCCCTTGGTTTACCAAAGCATCATCATCAGCATGTTCTTCCTTTCTCTTCCCTTTCTTCTTCATCCTCTTCTCGTAGTCTCCAATTCGTTCGACCATTTATGACATGAGATAAAATACCATGTGAAAGTTTTTCTCCTATTCATCACGCTTGTCCTCTTCCTTCATTTTCTTCCTTCGAGATGCATGACCAACTTCAGGATTGAAATTCTTAAGAGTTCCTTCACCCTTCTTATGCTTGGCCCTAGTAAGAATTCACACTCAACAATTCAATTCAAAGATCACTACTCTGATACCAACATGATCCGAGATATTTTCATCGAGTGACTTATAAATAATTACATTAAATGAACATAAATTAAAGTGCACCATTAAAGAAGGAAAATCTCAAGAATGAAGAGACATAAGCATCAAATATGAACACAAAAAAATTGATAACGGAGTTCGTCCCTAGTGGACTACGTCTTTGGGTCCTGCTCTCAAATTGGTAGGCCTTTTTACTAACTCAACAAAAGATTTTGGAAAAATACATAACTATACCTCATTCTGAAATCAAGCTGCAGAAGTTTTTCTCAGATCAAAAAATAGAAATGACTGTCTCCATGCCTCAATATGACTCTGGCACTCCCATGCCCAAGAGAAACTCTGTCTCGGTTTTCTTGCCCTATAACCTCCAATAAATGCTGAATAATTTATCTCAAAAATTGTGTCAGTCCGTACTCACACGTGCCCTTCTCCAACACTGGGTGGATTCATGTTTTAAATAAATAAACCAGTCTTACAGCCAATGTGAGATTGTTGGCCTATTGTTTACAGAGCATATATTAAGGTGTGTATAAAGGGGGGAGGTCCCAGGTTCAAACCCGCAGGCCTCCCCTTTTGGCTGGACCATTTTAATATATATATATATATATATGTATGTATGTATGTATGTATGTATGTATGTATGTATATGTATTTGACATAATTATATTCTGGTAACTTTGGTGAGGCTTCTAGATTTTTCTCAGTTTCCATATATAGAGGGGACCTGCCAAATCTTATTTTTTTTTTTTAAATTTCGATCACGGGTTGTCGTTGGGCATTTTCCCACTGCCACATGGAAGCCAACCATTGGGCTACATCAACCATAGTATAATCACCCTGCCATGTCAGTGTACAGTCTTCCAACTCATCATGCCACATCAACCCCCACGTCACTATACAGACTACCACGTGGTTGTACAGACTGCCATGTAGCGCAATTTTACTGGTCCACAAAATGACCCAGAAATGCCAAATATGACTGAGATGTGGAAACCTTTGGTGTTTCCACGTCACCATGCTAACATCAACATGACACTTGTCACCTCCTGCACATTCCACATATGTTGTACGGATGTTGACGTCAGCAGCACAGATGTTGACTCATTCCCCTATTGATTGGGCTAGGTTGACCAGAATTTGACTGCAAATATATTTCGATCCATAACTTTGTTTGACAATCCATTTGTGGTGTTGGAAATATTGAGACGCGATCTTCGCGGTGACATTGTTTTCACTGAGTTTTGAGAACTTTTAATTTTTTCCCTTTCTCTGTCTGTTGAGGCCATTATGAGCATCCTGAGTTGCTTCTGTGAGTTCAGAGGTATCCTTGGTCTTCTCTGGATCCTTTTTTGAACACTCAATCTAAATTCCAAGGAGGTCCATCGATGCCATCGACATTCTCAATCTTTCAAGCGTTTTGCACACTCAAGGGAAACTCCCCAATAACATATGTCAATACATAGATATCAAACCCATAAATCATAATCCATCAATATCACCATAATAATCCATAAGTGAAATAGATAACCATATATTATAACCAGATCACACACACGCGAGTGTCCTCAAATAATAATTCAATAACATGTGCTCGCAAGAGTGGGATGTTACAATCATGGAAAACCTTTATCACTATGAAAACTCCAAATGATTTCTACTTAGAAATGGGTGGAATTATGAATAAGAAATTTGGAACCATCACTCATTTGGTCTTTCAATATTTCATCTATTTTCAAAGTAAATAGTTAATATGCATGGTGACCAATAAAACGTTAAGAACCAAACTATTTCTTGTTGATTTCTTTCCTTGAAATCATGGAAATCATTAATGGACAGTTTGGAACGATAAATGCCCTAGCTTTTCCATCCACGATTAGTTTTTGATACAAATAAATACAAGAAGGTATTTATAAGGGGATTAATCTCTACCTATACAGCATGCCATATTAAAATAAAAATAAGAAACACGGGGACACTTTAATTCATAATGCTTCGAGGAGTGAAATCGACACATTTTTAGTAAATTATTCCATTCGAAAGAAATAATATGATGGTCTTGTCTACATGTTAATTCCTTAATTTTTTGTAATTATAACTAATTATCAATTTTTCATATAGAAAAAGGGCATGCCTAACAACCATAATATGAAATCTAGGGATGTTCGAAGGCTAAAGTATAAATTTACACTATTTTCTTCTTCATCTGTTGGGTTAGTTGGTACAGAGGGACGTGATTCCTCTATATACATTTGTAATAGATGACCTCATTCTGAGATGTTCATCAATACTACATAACTATAGGTTTTTTTGTACACTAATCCCTAGCCTCTTAGGTTCCTTAGGTTCACCATCCATAGATGTACTTTTTTCTTTAGTTTTTTATTCTCTTTTAAGAGCCATATACATAGTCTTTCATGACACCCATTTTAACAAAGAACGTCAATGAGGTGGAAAAAGAGTATAAGATACTTTGAGATGGACAAATCAATTGAATTCAATGTGGCATTAACCTTCTATGTAAAAAATATTTGAGTCTGGATCTAAAGCCTAACTTAGGCACATGGAAAAAATAGTCAAACTTTGAGTAGAGTTTATCTTTAATTTAGTGACATATTCTTTGGAAGGATAGAGAAGTTTGAAGCTCAACACTATCAAATGTGATTTTCAAAATTACAAAATTTATTTGAGCTAGGATGTGAATTAAGGCATGAATGAACTAAGGGTTCTTTATTTTAAAACATTGGTTCAAGTGAATCTGCATTTAAAGGAAATGGATACAAGTGGCTACAGAAGGCCTACTAAATTGTATTCATTTGAACTATTATGAATGGACCTAGAAAAGGTATAGTAGACTCTGGGCTATACAAAAAGTGGGGATGGTCAAACATTTCATTCAAAGGTAGCACAAGTCAACATTGTCTCTACTTGGTTGAATTTTATAATAATAATAATAATGAAAGATATCTCAAGTGAAATTATAACAAAAAATTGAAATGAAAAGCGTTTAATATGCCTATATGGTATATTTACAAAAATTTCTATAAAATTGAGTGGAGGGAGCTCTCACAACGCAAAAGTCTTGAATACTTTTGAATGCCTGGTAGGTGTTAGAAGTCTTATAAGTCGAATTGATTTTACTTATCTAATTAATTGATATTTTGAAGACAAATAATACTTTATTTGAATGTTATAGATTCTTTTAATGGGATATGGGAGCCTACTTACAACATTTAATTTGAACATGGGAAATAGATTTGAAGGTAGGAAAAATATTTTTCTAGTTTAAAAAGATTATGTGGCAGATCCTCTGCATTAAAATTGAAAGGTAGCATAGATTGCAACATTAATTAAAATCTTTGAATGTGGTGGGAAAGAAATATACTATCAAGACTATTTTAAATATGTTGCATTCAAAAGGTCAAATACCCTCTGTGTCTATTAGGGTTATATCATACGAACTTTCACTTATTAAGCTAAAGTATCTCAAGTGCAATCATGCATAATTGAGAGGGAAGGGCATTGCCACCTCACCAGTATTATTTCACTTCAATATAGGTCTCCTCCGGATCAAGGAGGTTTCCTTGACTTACTATTGTTAGGACTTAGGGAAAGCATGTTCAATGTGGAGAGTGAAGTGCAGGAAAAATGAGGTCTGAAGGTCCGTGTCCTTTCATTAGGAAATGGAGTCAATGTAGCACTTCATTTAAGGCTAAGGGAAAAATAATACTTGATGTTCTATCCTAGGATTTTCTCTTCATAATCCTAGTTCAACCTACCAAGAGAGAGAAAACCATAGAGTCTATCCCCTCATAGATACTAGGTTTCATCCTTTTTCTTCAAGATATTCTAGCACAAGATTAGGAGAACTAGGTTTTAAACCCTAGGGGGATAGCCACTCCTAACACCTAGAACCAAACCCTAGGAAAGATAAACCCTAATGGGATAGCCACTCCTAACCCTTAAGGAAAATATTGAATGCTTCAATTAAAAAAGGTGAAAATAATGAGGGAAGGGGACAACCACTCTTGATCCTTTCTTAGGGTTTCAAGATTTTTTTAGTGAAAATAACAACATGCAATTAGTATCATTCTAATAGATAATTTCATCAAAATTTACCAATAAACATCACATGCATTCAAATAAATCACTTACTAGCAAGAGTCATTAGCATGAACAAACCCCAGTTCATGAATAATCCACCATCAACAAGAGAAACATCCAAAAAATTAGAATTCCTTATTCCTCCATGTAAAACACCATTTCAAGACAAAATGCTCCAAGAAATTTCAAAAACTTTCATACCTCCTAAGGGATTTATCCCTCAAGTTGTGATTCAAATGAGAGGAAGTGCACATATATTTATAGAACAAGTGCTCAACTTCCCTCAAAATTAAAAGTTAATTTTTTCATCTATCGTCCTCCAAGAAATTTCAAAATTTTTTATACCTCCTAAGGGATTTTTCCATCTGATTCTAGGTGATATGTTGTACTGATATTTAAATTTGTCTCAAAAACTTTGAACAAATATTTCTAAAAATTGGATGTAAACTTCGTATCTCTGTCTAAAACGATTACCTTAGTCTCCCCATGTAGCCTGGAAACTTCTTTCATGTATATCTCTGCAATATTTTCTACCTTGTGTGTTGTCTTTACTGGAACAAAATGTGCATCCTTAGTCAATTTATCTACCACCACCATCATGGAATCATGTTGCTTCACTGTTTCGAGTGACATAGTAATAAAATCAACTATAGAAACTTCCAAATTCCATTCTGGAATGGGAAATGATTGTAAAAGTCCAGTCAGATGTCTATGTTCATTCTTCACTTTTTGTCACTCTAGACACCTAGCTATAATTAGCCACTACCTTCTTCATTCCTGGCCAAAAGTGTTGGCTTCTTACAATTGTGCACTTCTCTTAGCACCATATTTTTTATCTCTCTAGAATTTGGCACATACACTTTGCTTCCATACATGAGAATTCCACCCTCTTGTAGCTCATGAAATTAAAATTTTTGTTATAAATTTCCTTGCTAGAATGTTTATTTTATTTGCAAATAGTGTTGATCTGAAATTTCCACTTCTACAATACTATTAATAGCTGCAATATGCATTTCATTTTCTCTTCTAATGAGTGCATGGAGTTTATTTTCCTTTTATATGTTTACCTTCAATGTTATATTCAATATGAAATTTGAGCCATCTAGTTTGTCTAGAATTTAATATGGGTTGTCCAAAAAAATGTTCCAGACCATAGTGGTAGTTCCTTATTTGAAATATTCTCTCGATAAGGTAATGTCTTCACATATTTAGTGCATGAACAATGGTTCTCATTCCAAGTCATCTGTAGTATAATTCATATCATGCTCTTTCAATTTTTGGGACTCATAGCACACCACATGATCTGCTTGAGTGAGGACTCCATCGATCCCTTCCTTGCACACATCATTGAACACCTATTATAGTGTCATTTGTCACTTCCTATGCTCATGATGAATCAATGGCCTCACTTACATCCCTTTCCATGTTTGCAGGAGATGAATCCCCCTTTTCCTCCCTAAAACGTATTAAAAAATCCAATTTTTCTAGATGTATGTGACTATCCTTAAAGAAGCTCGCGTACATACATGCCTTGCTAGTTATCAACCCGGTTTCATGTGTAATTGGCTCAAAAAAATAATAAATCCTGACATTTCAGGCAAACTCGACGAGTTCCCTATTGACCTCTTGTAGTCCATTCATAACTACAATTGTCAAAAGGGAGTTAAAAAAAGAGCCTTGGTATGGAGGAAAAACATATCAAAAAGATGCAGCCTTATGCTGGTAGTTTCCTTATAGCCCTGCAAGCCCATTTTTCCCTATATTTATGACATTGTCTTCCCCATCCATGAAAACCCTTTTTTTCAGGATTTGTGTTTCCCTTTATCTCGTCGGGAATAATTCCATTGCTTCCTTTGACCTATTGAAAACTTGAACTTTAGAGGTAGTACTTGTCATCTCAGGCCTTGGGTTGAGGAACTTGGATCCTGGCTCTGAGATCATGCCATGGTGATTATAGGTTGTAACCAACCCATTTTTTTATTATCAAAAAAAAAAATCTCATTCTCGATGACTCTACTTTGTTAATTCATGGTTTTGATGAGATTATTTGTACTTCATTTTGAATCTAACAAAAAAAGTGAATTGATTATATTTAGTTAGTTATTGGATAACTACTTCCTTGCAATTACATATTTCTCTGTCTGGAGGAATTTCACAGGATCGTGGTGAAGGAGTTATGGAGCGGAATCTCTTAAGAATAATTGACTTCAAACGATAGGTTTGGGTATGTTCTCTTTCCTTTCTTCCAAAAGTTAGTTATTGTAGGTAGTCACTTTCAATTAACAACTTAATTAAATTTCAAGAAAATTCTTTTAAGGAACTGCTTTATTGTTGCATGTGACCTAGAGCCATATGAATTAGATTTATGTAACAAAATTGGTGACCATACTGTGGACTGAACCTATAATATGTAATATTTAAGATTGTCACACTTGTCAAAATGTCTTTCAGCTGTTAAAATATCTCTGGATACTCAAAATTCCATTCAAATTTCACTCCCTTCTTTTGCAAATAAGTAATGGGGTTTGCAATATTTGAAAATCCTTTTATAAGTATTTGGTAATACCTTACAATACCCATGAATGATCTTAACTATGTAACATTTATTGTCACTATCCATCCTTTAATGGCCTCTATCTTCTCAGGATCAATTGTTATCTCATATGTTTAAATAATATGACCCAAATAATGAATCTTCTTTTGATATAAAATGCACTTACTTGGCATACAATTTATTCTCTCTCAAAAATTGCAACATGAATCTTAAATGTTTCTCATGTTCCTTTTCTATTTTTCAGTAAATGAGTATATCATCCAGGAACACAATTACAAGTTTGTCAAGGTAATCCTTGAACACTCCATTCATCAGGAACATGAAAATTGTTGGTTCATTTGATAGCCCAAATGGCACTACCATAAATTAATTATTATTGTATCTTGTTTTTCATGATGTTTTGCTATTATATGTTTACTTTATCCTCACTGGTGATAACCTAATCTCAAGTCAATCTTGGAAAATATCCTTTCGCCTTTCAATTGATTGAATAGATCATCAATCCTTGACTAGGGACATTTGTTATCTATTGTGAGCTTATTCAACTGTCTGAAATCAATACACAACCTTAAGGTTCCATATTTATTCTTCGCAAAAGGAACCAAGGCACCCCAAAGTGACACACTTGTTACACACCTAAGTGTCTCAATACCAAGTGTCGCAATTTCATCATTAGGAGGAAGTGTATCTCATAATCCCTAGACATGTTGAAGAGGAAATATATCACTTGGAGGTCAAAATACAACCTTTTCCCTTGTGTTCCTGCCTTTGTTTGAGCCTAATCTCCCCCCTACCCATATACAAGGAAGGATAAACATATATTATCACTCTTCAAGACACGTAGAGGGAGTGGTAGTCTCAGCCTGCGATCAATTATGAGAGGGTGATGAAGTTGTTGAAACCATCATGGCTTGTTTTGTGATGTTTTTTCTGGAATATTTCAGTTGGTTAAGGGATTGGTCTGAGATACCCTCTATTCAAGGCAAGGTCAATCTTGTTGGTTCATCCAAATCCTAATTTGATCACATCCTTTCCTCAAAATAATCCTATGGTTGTGATGCCTCAATGGCTATATAATAGAGGCCATCCTTGAGTGAAGGGGGGGAGAACTTAGAGTACCGTACTTATTGTTTTGTGACATTCAAGGGGATGAAAATGGGAGGTTGGAGGAGCCGTTGTAATATCATCATTGGGATTGTAAGTGCTTCACTATTGATTTATTTCCATTAATATATAACTTGGCCTATTCCCCTCATGATTGTGCTGTTAATCATATGCATGTATATTGTTGTCTAATTCATCCTAGATATATATGTTCTAATTGAAAATATATCATAGAAGGAGGTATTTCTTTTTTCTTTGTAGGACTTCTCTTGGATCTTGGACATCAAGATCAAGGGCTAGAACAATGAGGAAAACTGATAGAAAAGAGATAAGTCTTGTATCCTTCTCTTCTCATTATGATTGTCAGAATAGAGAGTATATCTATGGGGGAAGTAGTAAACCATTTGTTTCTCTCTGTTTTGTATTAAAATGGTCTTGTTCCAAGGGGGGTTTCACATGTCCCCAGGGGAAAATTTTCCCGAACAAAAATTGGTGACCAAATTGGGGAACAATCATCTGGATCATTCCTTAGTGTTTCTTATCCTTTTGAATCTCATTTGTTACTTAATCCTTCTTTATAGTATGGATGTTATTTTATTTTTTCCCTCTTTCATCATCACTAGAAATCCTACTAAGTCAAACACTTGAACTTATCTCAGATATGGGAAAATATTTGTCTTTCTCACCACTTTCAAGACTTCATCCCTCCCCCACAAGGGGATACATGGTAATAATACCATGTTCATCACCCCCCCACAGTGTCTTGGGGAGAGATAATCCATTTTTCATCTCCTCGTCTATAGTATTACAAGGGCGATCATCCTTGTTCTAAGTGAATTTGGAGGTTATTTTTCCTCGTTTATGTAAGTGATTTGTTTCAAACCTGTACATTAGAATCCTCCATGATTGATTTATTGAATTTTAGTGATTATCATATGTTGTGTTGCCTCTTTTGAGTTTGCAATTCCTTCAAATTGTGAAATATACATGAATTCCCTAGGTTAAATTGATCCTTTGGCTGAGTCTATGGCTTCAGTAACTTAATCGTCATCAGTTTTATGTATTCAAACTTATGTTACCTTGAGGTTGATTATGTTGCCTTAAGCCTTATTTTTTAGTCTCTTGTTTTTATCCTCTTGGGAAAAATTCTGATCCCTTGAGTGTACTCATGAGATATTTGGACTTGCTACAACATTGCATTGATATTTATTTTTGCTTCTTGTTTTTTGAGGTTTCAAAAAGTGTTTTTCCCTTTACTTTGCATTTTTGGTTTTTGTTTGAACAAGTGCTGAATTCTTGTCATTCAATCTTTTATTCCTTGACTACTTGTTTTCTTCATCTTCTTTATCTTTGGGATCATTTGCAAGTGTCATTGAGTTATTTCATTCTCATTGAAAGAGAAAGTAAAAGAAGGTTATCTTTTGAGTTTTTCATGTTATTTTAAAAGAAGAAAACAAAAGTTTTGCATCCTACTTTCATAGGTCGAGTGTTTTTGTACACATTGTAAACATCTTGTCTTTGTTTGAGATTTCACAGTTGTTAATTTGATAGTTTGGCATTTTAATGTTTTCCATTTGATAAAAGAAAAGTGAAAGTTGGATTATATCGGGAATTTATTTTCATTAAGAAGAAAAAGAGGTCCTCTCGTTTCCTCATATAGAATTCATTGAAACAAGATATTTGCATCTCATTCTTTATGCATGGTTTGGGAGTAGAGTTATAACATCATAAGTTTCACTTTCATGCACCCTTTTGAGTAAGGAACAACCATCAAAAATCAACCAACATGCTGAATAAGATCAATTAGAGATATTTTTTTTTATAGGAGACCAACAATAGTGTAAGGATAGTGCCTTTGGATTAAGGTGAAGTGAGTAAATTATCCAAGGCTATTAAATGAGACTTTAGAATACTAGAGAGAGAGAAAATCCAGTAGTAGAAATTAATGTTAGTCAAGAAATATCCTCTTCCATAGGAGTCAAACATGAGGTCAAGTAAAGAGATCGGTTGAGATTTCCGCTCTTTTGTTGGCCTATTGGGACTATTGCAAGTTTGGGGATTTGAAGAGTGGAAATTCCTTGAGGGGACACCACTTCTTCTTAGTTTTTGGGCCAGGGATTTGTGTTTGAAATTCCCATACCCATTTTCTAGTATTGACTATCGACTGCACCCCCCTAACCATTCGTTGTAAATTGGTTAACATAGTAACCTCTTCTAGGATTCCAAATAGGTGACTACAAGGGGGTTTCCTTATGCAAGGAAGGTTCCTTGTGGTACCTGCGACAGACGTTCAATCTCCACTTCAATGAACCAACAAGGTATTTTCTAGTGGGATCTTACTTTCACCTTGGGATATTTTTGTGTGAGGATTATCATAATGGTTTCTCATATCTTCGTCGATGACTTGATATCCCATCTTCGGAAGATCCTTTCACCTATTTTTTTATTGGTTTATTACCTTTATATTTCTTAGGGGTGTTCTCTTTTGACAATCATAGTTGGCCTTAGGGATTATTATTTCTATTAGACTTTAAAATTGGTAGACCCAGGTCTCTGAAGATATTGTAGAATGCAAGGGTTGGATCCTAAAGGACCCAAGCTTCCACACAACCCTTCCAATGAAGGAACTATCAACAAAGAGATTGCTTCTGAAATTCATAGCGTAGCTCCCCCAAGTGATCAGCTCGAAGGGGCAGTATAAATCATTGAGGAAGGATATGTCCCTCCTAGAAATAACCCTTTTACTAGTCCTTTTAATCCACTACTTGTTCAAATTCCATCCATAAGGTATATTAATTATTTTTCCTCTTACCGCTTGCCACCCAATATGTTCAAAAGGATATATTCTGGCATGGATACAACATGGCACAGACCCCCTTCCCTCATTATGGATACACGACCTCCCGGTCTTGGATCTTCAAACTCTCAAGTCAGATTGTCTCTTCAAGCCTCCAATAGACCCCGAATGCTCAACACGCACACACATAGGTCCCTTTTGTGTCACCCACAAGATCGAACACCCGTGCCTTTTCCCTTCGACGAGAAACACTTGATTTTGTGAGTAGTAACTCCACACTAAACTGTCCACTTAGGTGACCATGGGCTATGACCGTGGGCCAATCCTTCAAAAATTTAGGCTTTGAAACTACCGTGAGATCTACCTTCAACTCTTCCTGAAGCTCTCTTCTCCAAAATTCTGGATTTATGCTATGAGTCTCCTATACAACCAACGGTTGCGATTACTTCGTGACTCTGCAAGTTCGTGAATTTTCACTTGAAACACCTCCATAATTCCTGAACCACGAAGTGTCAAAACACTTTATGACCAACCCTCTATGTGGTTCTCTTGGATTTGAAGGTATGGAATTATTCACCTCCCTCTGGAACAAATATTGTTCACAGATTTTGATGAAAACCTTAGGGATTCTCCTCGAAGATTTTCCTCTGCTCTCCCTTATGAGCTTAACTTATTCAACCTTCTCTTGTTCTTCAAAAAAATCTCTTCAATACCTATTCAAAATCTCGACCTGTGGACACCTTGCAATAGGTTCTCTTCCACACTCATCTTCTCTTTGGATGATTTTTCACTCTTTGTGACTGTTTTCTAACTTCTTCTCTACAACTAGGTCATACTATTACTCCTGAGCTTCCGAGTCTGAAACTCTGTCACGCACTCCTTTCAGATGTCTATGCACTCCTTACATATGTAAGTTCACGCTATCTCTTATGAGATTCGAGTCGAAACAAACTCTGTCAACGCACTCCTTGCGGATGCTATGCACTCCTTACACTCGCTCGTAGAAGAGAAACAATTGAAACCTATTCACTCTTCACAGTGAATCATGCATTGAACCATGTAAATACATGCATAGATACAAGAACAATAAATAACATGGAATAAAATAGAAAATATATCATTCACTCATTCAGATAGATGCAATGACAACATACATTTGGGACAATGTTCCTCTGTTATATTTATTCAACTTAAAATTACAATCATACATATACTACTTCTCTGTAGCTCTCAACTCTTTGCTATAATGGTGATCTACACACTAGATTTAGCAGCCTCTTCTCGACAACAATACAAATATTTATACAAGAGGGATCTTCCAGCTCTTCCTTCCAACTACTCTATGTTATCCTATCGAAATAAAAGCTTTCAAACACCTAACATTTATTACAATAAATATTTGAGTAAGACAGATAAGAGCGAATGCTCGATATCTATACTGCCCTCCTTCACATTAAATAAAAATGCATTCCCTCATCAATCATATGCGATGGATCATCCTTCGATCATTAAATATGTTCATAAATCAAAATCTGTGTTAGATATTACATTAATACGCCAACTTTGAAATTCAAAATATTTCAAAACACGGGCTAGTGCGCCCAGTTGTGCTTTGCTTGTGATTTGTTGGTGATGCTCCTATATCACAACACCACCTGGCTATACAGATAGTGTGGTAATACCCCCACTTGACCTTGAAATAGTTTCTTTGGCACAAATCACTACTACTAGCATTTCTCCTTTGTGGGGAACATCGTTAACCCAGATTACCCCATCACAACAGCTTATAAGAAAAACTCTTGCTCCCACGACTAGAGTTGCATATATGTTCACAACCAACAATTTACTTGGACTTTCTATACAATTTACTTTTATTAAAGTGGCCCAAATTGTTGTTTCTTTGGGCCTACGACAATTAGCTTGATTTTTCCCCCTTCCGGTCAAGTCGGTAACACAATAAAAAGTCACACAAATTGTTCATCCTACACAAGTTGTTCAAATGGGAAGTTCTTACATACCTCTCACTAGGAGGGAAATTCCAACTGGGGGAAAACCCTCAGCTACAAGGAAATTTTCAACATGGGGGAAACAACCATATTGAGGGAAACAACCATCTTGGGGGAAACATCCAGCTTGGGGGAAATCTATTATTGGAAACTAGCCAAGGAAATCCATTACTAGAAACCAACCAGGGAAATCCCTTACTAGAGACTAACCTCAAGCCTGGAGGGAGACCATTCAGAGAGGCCCTAGAGGCATTTATACTGGCCTACCATATCGGGGAGTTGAAAACACTCCATGGGGTCAACCTAATCTGATGGGAATCTCTCTGCAAGGAGATTTTCCTTCTCAACCTATGAACCCCATGTTTTCTACTTCCCAACCCTCTCAACAACAATATATGCGAGGACCAACAAGTTTTACAATGCCATCAAAACTATTATATGGTCCTACTAGTATCTCTATGTCACATCAATACTACCATTGTTCTCAAACCAACCAATAAATTCCCTTTTTTTCTACATTAGATCTATTGGATTTGTTGAATTTGACTAACTATCCCATACAACACGCCTCGTTCTGGACACCGATTCCTACCAAACTACCCTCTGATATTCTGAATTTTGATGTGAAGTCTATAAAAGATACAAACAATCATGTAATGATTGTCCATATTTAGTGTTATTCCAACTCCTTGATGAATGATTCCATTTGATTAAGACTTTTCCATAGAAATCCCACAGGTTCAACAGAAAAATGGTATATCAAGCTGCCAAAAAACTTCTTTGCTGACTTTAATTCTCTCGCTATGGAAATTTTAACTCATTTCCAACTACCAATATGATATGATATTAGTACCAACCTTTTAACCTCGCTTAGGAAATCCACCTCCTCCCATATATCTAATCACATTCATGAATGGAGGACACAATGAGTATTGATTAAAGATGCAATTCTGGACCAACTCTTGGCAGATTGGTTCACTAGGTCACTCTTACCACCCATTTCTATAGATGTCACCATGGGAGGTGTTTTCACAGAGGAGAAAGAAAACAGTCATGCTCAATATTTGGACTTGGTATATTCCCAATACGACACACTTTATGATATGATTATTCATGATCCTTGCTTTTCGAACGATCCTTTGAGACCATCCCCTAAAACCTATGTCGATGGCATGGTGGGTTCCATAAAATGATAGTCTACAACCTATTCAAATGGACAACAAGGAAAGTCAGCCTCCACCTCAACCTTGTCATAGACTAGTACCAACACCAAATCTACTTCCTCTCCTACAAAAACCTCCAAGGTGAATGCAATTCAATCCTCTTTGTCTCGGTTACCTGGAGACAAGAAGAAAAATAAGCGTAAATCCAAAAAATATTGTAACCAGCAGGAGAGTACAAAACGTCAAACAATTTTGGAAACCAAGCCAAAAAGGAAGGTGAAGTTTTCATTCCTGATTGGAAGAGATGACCATTACAAAAAATATTTTCCCCATCGTGAGGAAGTCACAAATATTTTGAAGGGAACCTCCACACCCATAGTATTAACTGACCCTTTCGTGCCTCAGGAACAACAAATGGTTACCCAAAATTCCTCACCTTTAAAAGGGGGCAACGTGGATCATCTTCACCATGGGGATGCTTCCACAAGAACCCATGTCTTTATGTGTAATGAGGCGATTAGTATAACAAATAGAGACAAGAGATATGACACCCCTCTAGAAAAAAATGCCAATGGAGGTGCTACAGACAATCCCTCCACTTCCACTACTCCTCCACTTTCCGGCCCTCTTCAAATAGAGATGACTATTTCTGAGTCAGTTTTGCATCCACCTAAGAACACAATTTGAAAATCGATATTTAATCCAAGTGCCCGTGTTTCCCAAAAATACAACATTGTTGAATATTTGGCACA
>JASDQU010014784.1:190340-231548 GCA_032191745.1 Picea mariana | reverse complement strand
AGAATATATATTGATAAAAAATAGGCGGACTTGGCACACAGAGGAGTATAGAGAAGTCATCAAAGTTTTTCAACATAGTCATCTACCTTACTAGATTAGCTATTATCCTGTCTTGATCAATTTCTTCATATTTTTTACAAAAAATCAAAATGTTCCATAAACTCATAGTATATCTACGATAAAAGACTCCTAATATGCATATTTCTCTACAAAACATTTACTACCTAGCTGATTGGGATGATTTGAATCTTCATCTTCCATTGCTTCTTCTGGTGCACGCTGGTTCAGATCAATTCCCGAGATAGTTGTTGTTGGAGAAAAACCACTACTAGAGGAGGAATTCGCCAGTCTCGGGGGAGATGACACCCTCTATAAAAAGAGTTGCTCTACTTGACTTCTGATGGCATCTAATTCATCATGTTGTTGTCTAATTGCTTCTCTCTACTGAATGTTGATGTCCAAGATTTGACTGACCCGAGCTAATAGGGAATGATAATCTAACTGTAGTTGTCTGAATTCCTACTCTAAGACTTCCGTTGTGGTTATCCATGCCATCATATGCATGTTCCCTCTCACCATTTCCTTAATTATGTCTCCTGTGAGCTACTTAGATATCGGTGAAAGAGAATTCCCACTGTGGAGAAATACTACATGGGACCCAAACTCATGTACCTTTGCATGTTGAGTGTCTTGCATGGTCCCTTGTCTCTTTTGTCTAACCATGAACCAAAGAAAACAATACCCCTTCGTCTTGAACCTACAATTGGGATACTAACAAATTAAATTGTCTTGCATGCCTCTTAAAATCGTCACCTCTTGTCTTAGCATCTACCACTGACTTTCTAGGAAAAGGAGTGAGTACTTTCACCACAGGTCGAAGCATGTCGTCTTGACTCCTCCAATATGAATTCTTGTGGGAGTTGAATTTTCCATTTATCCCCATCATTACATTCCACCTAAATGACTGTACCTTTTATGTAGTTCCCTCATCTCCATCGAATTCCATCTCCCTTCCATTGAACCTGGAGGGCTCACAGACCTAGAAATATCGCTTAGCACGAGAAAATAAAACAAAATTGAGTGAATGATCTGGATGTCAAGGGTGGGGTTATTAATTTCATACGGAGCAATATTCTTTTGACGTCACCACACTTTCGAGTTCACAGATGTGTGACATGCACTTGATGAGAGGGTTTCTTCATTAATTAAGGGATATTATGATGGGACAAATTCCCATTTATTTTAATTTCTCCTTTTGCCAACATGAGTGTTGAGTTGGCCTGAGAGTCAACCAAACTGTTGTGCTCCCTTTTGACATGAAAAAAGGAGACTTTTTGTATTTTTGATATTTCTAAATGGATTTTTTTGATAATTATACTCTGGCTATAGTTCTGATGCTTTCCTTTTATCATACTTTGGATGATGTTTTTTGAGTCTCCTACTATGTTCAAAGATTGTAGTTGGAGATTTTTGGCTATCTGGTTGCCTTTCAAGAGGGCATACTCTTATGCATGATTATTTTTCGCTTGTCCCAGACTCCAAGCATAACTCAGTTCTTGATTTCCTTGTGGGTCGATTATAACCCCTCCCTCTCTTGACGCCCCTGGGTTTCCTTTTGAAGCCCCATCAAAGAAAAGAGTGTGAAATTTTGATGTCTTTATCCAGTCTATAAATTCGATGGGATTGAGCTGAAGTTGCCAGAATGATCTTGCCTTTAAGTTTTTAGGAGGGTGAAATTGTATTTGGAATCCATTCATCCATCTCTCCTCCATTCCATCTAACCTTCGGGGTGTTAAAATATTCATTCTTTGGGAATTTAAGTATTCTGACATCTGAGCTTTTGTTGAGTTGATGACTCAGTATATGCTGAAATTATCATCTTTAAAAACACTTTTGTTTCTAGCTAGCCAGATTTGCTAGCATGTGTATTTAGGCAGGGAAAAACATGCTCTTTTAAATTGTGGTTTGTTCTTGAAATCCATATGATAAAGTTTTTCATGGGACCCCAGTAGCTTCTAAATTTAAGTTGTCCATTTTACCATGCTTTGCATGTTTTCAAGGAGACTCATCCAAATTTCTAGAGTTTGTGGTCATTCTAGAAACAAATGGAGAATGGTTTATGTGTTTCTTTTACAGAGAACGCATCTGTAGGGACCTTCTATTCCCCTTTTACTAATATTTTCACTTGTGAGGATCTTTCCATGTTGAAGAGTCCATCAGAAAAAAAATATTTTGAGAGGGGCATCCAAATGCCAAATGTTATTCCACATAAAAAAAAATGGCAGGAGATTTGACTACAACACTAAGCTTTTGTAACCGCTACTTATCAAATATCCTTTCGAGCCCCAACCTCTGACATCATGATCCTCCTGATGATTCGAGGCAATGTCGTGGAGGTGAGAAGACAGGAGATCTACCTATCTTTTAAGAACTTATGTGATGGGCCCCGGATTCCACCCTCGCCAAAGTCCATCTACATCCCAAATGATATCAGATATAGAAAGTTTGTTGTTTGAAGTGAGCAACTCCTTCATCTATAACAAATCCTTTTCTTGCTTCAAAGGAGGTTTGTTCATGATCTTGTCCTCCCAAATTCCTATATACTTTTTGTTTCCCAGGATCCATGTAAGTTGACTTTGTATTAGTGGTAGCGCTGCTCGTAATAATTTCCAAATAGGAGATCCAGTGTTATCTCCAATTGGGAGTTCCACACCTCTAAGACGATCTTTTTGAAAGTATTTGTTTACCATAGTCTTCTTCCAGTTTGAGTTTTCCCCTGTTATCATTCTCCACAACAATTTTCTTCCTAATGCAATATTGGTGACAGAGGAGTCCTTTATTCCTAATCCCCCATGTCGTTTTGGTGCCCGAACTATTTTCCAATTGATTAAATGAAACTTTCTTGTGTTTTTTCATCCCCTTCCTAGAGGAATTTTCTAATTTGTTTGGCTATTTCATTTTTTATGCTTTCCGGGGCAAGAAATGAGGAATATTGGAAAACAAGGAGGGTTGAGAGAACAACCTTAACTAAGACCATTCGACCAACCGAATTCAACCAAATTTACCCCAATTGAGAAATTTCCCTTTGATCTTAGAAGTGATATTGAACCAATCCACCGTGGATAGAGAAGTCAAGCATATAGGGATGCCCAAATACTTGAAGGATCTCCCTTTCATGACTAAGGGGAATTGAAAAATCCTTGAAATAATAGCAAGAGAAGGTGCATTTGTATTCCAGGCATATAAATAACACTTGTGTGAGTTTACCACTCCACCAGATACAACTGAAAATTGGTCCAACACTAACTTAAAGAATCTTGCAATTATTGATGAGGCACCTCTAAGAAGTAGAATTTCGTCGACAAATTGTGAATAATTAGTTCTTTTTACCCATGTTGTTATTATAATTTTTGGAGTGCCTCCAATTCTAGTTTCCTTGTCCAGTATTCTACCAAGAACTTTTGCCATCAAAATATATAGAAGAGGAGATAAAGGACAACCTTGTCTTAGTCCCCTGGAAGCTTGGAAGAATCTCGAGGGTCGACCATTGATTAAGGGGGCTATCCATGACTGACTAATACAAGTTGCAATCCATTTGATAACTGAAGGGTGTAATACAAATTTCTCTAAAACTTCTAAGAGAAAACTATGACAGACTCGATCAAATGAATTTTCCATATCTATCTTGATGATCATTCCCTTGTCTCCTCTGCTCTTGTTGAAATTGCCTCTTGAACTTGCACTATGCTATCCCAAATTTGTCTTTATGCCACGAAACCTCCCTAGGCCAGAGAGATTAACTTTAGAAGAAAATTTTGAATTTGTGAGGCTATGATCTTGGAAATGATCTTATAAGAAATGTGGCACATAGAGATAGGTCTAAAAATTGAAAAGGCAACCAGATTTCTTTCTTTAGGGATTAAGTCTAGAAATGATGAATTTGTAGCCCCACCCACTTTTTCAATCTTTTGCACATATTGTATCATTCTTACCAGATCACGTTTTACAATTTGCCAACATTTTTTGTAGAAGTGTGTTGTGAACCCATCTGGACCTGGGGCCTCGTTAGGATCAAACTAGGTGAGGGCTGACCAAACCTCTATCATTGTCACACTCTTTGATAAGTATTCATTATCTCCTTTTGAAACTATCTTAGGGATGAATGAGAGGGTTTGGTCTCGTAGATCTCTCTCAATTGGGCCTTTCTCCGTGTATAGATCCGAAAAGTGTGCAAAAGCAAAAACTTTCATTTCTTAAAATGATGAAAGAATGGAGTTATCTCCGAGATGAATTTCTTTCATTGTGTTCTGTCCTTTTCTAATGCTACGTTTTTTGTGGAAGTAGGATGTGTTCCTGTCTCCTTTCATCTCCAAGTGACTTCTTCTTTCCTCATTTCCTCGTGCAACTTCTTCTGCCATTTTTCTTCTTCTTGCAAAAGCAACGATGTTACTTCTAAATGTTCCAACTTATTTCCAATGTCTACCAACTACCCCTTGATATGTAGTATTTATTCTCGAGGCTCCTTAAAGGAATATTTTACCCACTCTTTTATGGGTTTTTTTAATACGATTAGTTTCTGCTCCCAAATATAAATAGGGGAACCCATAATCCAAGGGCTCCAAGTGGACTGGATGAGAGAAAAAAATCCAGGATGATCAAATCACATGGGATTAAAGCGAAAAGGAATAGGACCTAAATTCTTCTCATTTACAAAGTCTAGGGAAATGGGCTTATGGTTTGAGCACGTTCAAGGAAGGATTTGTGAGCTCGAGGCCAAATGGTCAATAAGAAAAGCGCTACCAATAAAGAAGTGATTGAGCCTTGTAGAAATATGCCTTGGACCCACCCTGCTGTTTGACCAAGTGAACACCCCTTTGGAGGGATTTACATCAAACAGATCTAAAGAGAAGATTAGATCTTCTAAGTATTCTCTGGAGGAGTTTCTTACTATTTTTCCTCCCCACTTTTCCCAATGATGAAGGGTGGTGTTGAAGTCTCCGGCTATGATAAAATTATCCTCATTCTCAAACTCCATTAAATCTAATAATGATCTCCAACATTCCATTTTTACTTGAATTTGATTAGGCATATACACATTTACTATAAAAAAATGCTTACCTAAAGAGATGTGTAACAACTTGACCAACATCCAATGAATAGATTCCTTTGAGGCCACTAATTGATATTGATGGGGTTTCCAGAGTGTGCAGATTCTTCTTGAGGCCCCTCACGAACTTATTGCTAGCCCCACACTATTCTTCCAAATGAAATTACTTTCTTGAAGGATTGTCAGGTCCTTCAATTTTATCTACTGGAGTAGTAGGATTTGAGGTCTTTCTATTTTTATCAGTTGTCTGACTGATTATATTTTTTCTTTTCTTCCCAAACCCCTACAGTTCTAGGACATTAGTTTCATTATTACTTGCTTATTTTGTTTTCCCCCCTTTAGGGGGCATGGTGCCACTTCCTCCTTTAGCTTCTTTTGGGTCCCTCTTAAAGGTGATCTCTAAAGTCAGTTGCAACCCCAGTTCTTTTTTTTTATTCGTTGTTTCCTCCCTTTTCTTTTGTCTGACTTGCGCCCTTGATTTTTTATGATTATTGGGACTTCTACCTCATGGTTTGTCTCTTCATTAGTTTCCTCTTGTGATTCCTCTTCCATTATACATGAATTTTAGATTTGGAGCTAGTTTCCATGTTTGAGATTGGCACTTTCCCTGGATGGACTCCTAAGATGTGTTTCTTCCCACTTTGGTGTTGATCTGGTACCCTGGTGGGGATTTCTGTGTCCGCTATCTGGTTTTCTTGGGTCTCTTTCATCCCGACTTCAATGTCTATTGTGGCTTTAAATCTATTGCTACTGGACCTCGGAGCCTTTCCCCTACTTTGAGGAGAGGGAGGAGCCTCCACTACTTCTGGATCTGGTTGTGCATTCGAGGGTCCTAGGGGTGCTTGACCAGATCTTCCAAAACCCCTTTTTCATTTCTAAGTTTTCCATTGTTCTTTCTCCCCTTGTGGTTGTTGGGAAGCTTGAGACTTGGGGAAATATTTGGAAAAATGTCCATATCCATGAGAATTTTTGCACTTAAAGGGAAGTTGTTCACATTCTATCTATTGAATGTGAGTCCATTCATCTAAGGTTAACTGTATTTCTCTCGGAAGGCCTTTTTACAGATCAACCTCAAGACATATTCTTGCACATGCATGTTGTCCCTCTTATGGTTCGACACGATCGATATACCTTCCCAAAGTATTTCCTATATTACAAATGGTTTCACCTGTTCAACAATGAAATGGGAGGAAAGGAAGTCTGACCTACACAGGGATAGGTGATGGAATTTCATTCTCAGGACTGAAATTAGGTGTCTAGTTATTCAAGTACATACCCCTTGCTCCCATGAAATAGGGGCCACTATGAAAAATAAGATCTATGTCTTCCTCAAGTTCAAACAAAAATAGAAAAAAACCTTTACCGTAGAATGAAGAAGCAACCTTCCCTTTGATAAGGGGTTTCCAACTTTGGTTCACCCAACTTGTTGCAACTCTCGAGGAAGGCCAGATCCCAGTGAACTGCCCAACTAGGCCATCTGATGCGAACCGAATAGCTACGTTTCTAGATGAAGTGGCATGAACTGGAACTTTCAGAATCTCATCCAGTTTTTTCAAAAAATTGGAGGGAGGATCCCTTGTTGATTTCAGCATCAAGGTCGCTAGGGATAAGAATGCCACAATATTTGGGGGAGGAGGGGGAGATGGATGCCCCCCTGCAAAGTGTGTGGCCATCATAGCTAGGGTTTGAGCTTCGAGAAGGAAAAGCTCCAATTAGGGATTTGTTTTCTGAAGTACTGAATCTACTGGTTATTTAGATTTATGCTTTTATTACCCTAGTAAAATTTTTGCTAAAGATATAAAGTAGAAATACATTTGGTGATATGTTTATCTCATTGGTTTTATTAGTTCATCCTGAGCATTATTCTACATTTTTCATATCAGAATAGTTGCATCACAGAAAAACCTAAAGGGTGGACTAAATTGCAACCAATAAACCCTTCAAGGTTGTCAGGCCATAATTTGGATGGGTTCTCTATTCCAAACAGTGTAAGTTCTAATTGGGACCTTTCATTGAGGAGAATCCCTATGGATTGTATAAGGACATCCATCACTAATAATAGTTTTGGAATTAGAAAGAGTCCCATCATTGTATTGTTGATAAAGATAATTTACATAGTAAATTCTAACAACAAAATTAAGGTTGCAATATTTTCAATAATGGTTCTAACCCTAAACAAGTTTTTGAATTTACGACTATTGATTTTGAGAATCATATTTTCATAGAAATTGAACCATTATATGATGTTCCTAATAAAAAAGTTAACAAGTTTTATCAACTTACTCATGCATATGCTTAGAAAATTGGTAAGCTTCTCATTGCTCCCTTACTCCCTCGAAAAAAGAGAAATATCAAGAATGTTGTTTAAACTAATACAAAGACCATTGTTGAAACTATAAAATACTTAATTGATCTCACACTTTGATGAAATTATGTATCCTTTGAACGCAATTGCATCATCTCCTCCAACTTCATACTCTTATTCTTCGAGACCTTCAAGTCTCGATTTTGACTTGGATTTTTCCAGGAAAGCCTATGAAATTATTAGACAACTTGTCTCTACCCAAATGACAGGAAAAAAACCTCAGTTGCCTGCTTGGAGAGCTTGAGATGCTCTTAATTTGGTAGGCCTACCAAATTATATTCCCAAACATCTCAAACATATTCTCTCAAAGTTTGACCCAGACAAATTAGTCTCACTAGAAGATCACATTAAAATCTTTAATTTGGCTATTAGATTATTGAATGTGGAACATGAAGATATGGTATGCAAATTTTTTCCTTATACTTTTGAAAATAAAGATTCCACTGTAATACCCCAAGGCCGAGCCCCTGTCGAATTGTAATTATGTTATAGGTTGGTGAGCCAAGTGATTATAAGATAGTTGGCTTATGTGATGCTAAAGGCCCGTGAGCCTATTTTTGTATATGTGATTATGCATATCATTAATATATAATATAGTTGGCTTATGTGATGCTAAAGGCCCGTGAACCTATTTTTGTATATGTGATTATGCATATCATTAATATAAAATACATTGTTGCGTGTAGAGCGACCACGAAGAAAGAGTTATAGGGGACTAAGCTCCACTAGGTGGGTAAGGAGAAGGGGCTAAGAGGCTAGGGAAAAATGGATAATCTTACGAGCTTAAACCCAAGAGAATAATATATATTTATTATTTTCTTAAGGCTGTGATGAGGATATTAATTTATCATAAGTTTTTCTTGGAAAGGGAATGAATCCCAAGTGGAGGGACTCGTACTCCAAGAAATACATTTGTCAATCAAGGCGCATGCAGTTTTGTGTGGGGAAATCAGTTGTTGTGAGGGTTCGCTAGACATTTGTCCATCCTTCCTCACGCACTCACACACTCACTCACACACTCACGCACCATTCATTCTCTCCATTGTTGAACCTCCACCATCATCGACCTTGTAACTTGCACGCATTACTCACTTGAGCCCATACCCTGCCTTATCAGTTGGTTGTTACTGCCATCACTTATGCCATACCCGAGTTCTGTTGCTGCCATCGCCCTTACCTGTTTGACTTAGGAGCTGGACAAAAGAAGCAAGTTTTCAGGCATGTGGTTTTGAAGAGGTGGGTTGTCAAGCCCGTGGATTGAAGAAGTAGGTTGTCGGGCCTGTGAGAAACTCTCCCCAGGTGGGAGAGGTTGTTGGTGAAGTGAATTCTGCTAGAAGGATCCCAACAACAACTACATAGCTCTAATAATTCATATCCAGCCTATTGTTCAATCCTTGGAAGGGAAGTGGAGCAGTCGATGGACTGTTTAACAGTGAAGGTGTATACTTCTCGGGGTGGGACAAGCATGTGGGGAATGAGAGGTTGTGAGTTGTGGGTGTAAGTTGGCTCCTCGGAGGGAATCCTTCTTGATGTATTGTGCAACTTCCCATAGTCTCGACCTATCTTAGGAATCCCTCGCCCGGGTAGAGTTTAGTACCAACTCGTGGGTGACCCACTGTTGAGAGTGATGAGCAGCGTGGTCTAAGGCTGGGAGGTTCGTGGAAGGTCTGCATGCAGTTGGTGGTCTTATCATAAAAATATAACATTTATATGTTAATTTCTATGCTTTGTATCCTATACATGTGCTATAATAATTTCATGTGTTGTTGCATATATGTTTTACTGTTAATTCTGCATAAATTTGTGTTGTAGCAGAAAGTATATGTTGTTTTAAAGTTATTAAGTATGGTATTTCCCACGAATGAAAGTGATTATTTCTCTAAGGTGGCATGGTTGGGCCCTGGAATGGTTGGGGATGACACAATTTTACATCAAAGCTTGAACAGAGCAGTTTCTTTGAAGTAGCATGCCCCAACTTGGCAGTCGTGGTACGTTAGAAATTGGTATCAGAGCCCACGATTTCAACACTGAACCTGGATGGGCCACGAATGTGGAATTGGAGTCAAAATTCCACAGGGATTTGATGTACAAAGTGTCAAAGGGGAGCTGAGAGAGCTCTTGGGTGGTAGTGGAAAACTCAGTATGTATAGTGGTTCAAGAAAGTCAGTAGAGAAAAGACACCGTGGTAATCGTGGGTTTGGAACCACAAAATATAAATTTGAATCGTGGGATTTATTCAGGAAGGGATAGACACCTCACAACAGTTGGATCTAGATAAGGTGCACAGAGGTTAAGCACCAAAGTCCTTCGGACTTCGCCCCTCCGACCATTTTAAAGTTGCAACAGTGAGAAAATTGTCAAAGTCCAAAACCAATTTGGAGTGTCCATTTTTCGAGACACGTGTCCACAGATTAAGAAATGTTCAGAATTCGACAGTCTGGGGATTGTGTGGTGCTCAACGACGAAATCCTCCGAAGACCCTGAGCTCTGAAGTCCCGGAGCGCCGGAGTGACGTGTATCCATTCGAAAGTTCGACATTCGAGACTTACAATGTGTGTTGGAGTGGGATCTCCCAAATCTCGAAGTGTCGAAGTCTTGAAGCCCCGGATACGACGTGGCATGATGGCATCACCTAGGGTTACATGGACCTACCCTAAGTCTGCCATGTGTCACTTGTTTTTGTACTTTTGGCAGGCCCTTAGTATCGATTGAGACCTGACACGTAGCACTCGATGATGGGACAACGTGTCACCACCTGGATTGATGACATATGTACTACGTGGATCCTGGAAGGTTAAGAAGTTGGGGAATTCGATGTTCGGGGGGAAACTTTTGGAAGAACTTGTAAAATCCTCCGTAGCCCGAATCTCTAGAGTGTCGAAATACCAGAGTGCCCGAATGATGTAGCTTGATGACATCACCAAAAGTGACGTGGACCTGTTCAGGAGTTCGACGTTCACAAGTTATGAGGGATGCTACAGAGAAAACTCCCGAAGCCCGAAGCTCTAAAGGTGCACTGCGCCATGAGTTCGCTAGTTAGGCGGTCCGAGGGTTTTGTGATGTAAAGAAGGAGAAAATTGTTGAAGTCCGAATCTCTGAAGTCGAGAAGTCAAGGAGGTGACACAACCTGTTGATGTCACCTAGGGTGACATGGACATATGGGATACATGCCACGTGTCATCATTTTTCAAGCGTTTCAAACACTGATCGGGCCAATTGGAACATGACACCTGTCACCTGTCAGATATGTCCACATGTCCAATCCCTAGTTTCCGCCACATAGCACCCCTCTAGTGCGTTGTTGTTGACTAGACTCTGGTGGTTCGCCAGTTCAACGTTTCAGAGAAAAGTTAAGTTTTAATGGGAAATTCGCCAAAACCCGGAGTGTTGGAGCTTCTATCCATCGTAGATCTTGGCTAGGAGCGTGGACTGTTGATTCTTGAAATATTAGGGGGTTTCCGGTTTGGTGATCCATAATTCTTTATTTGTGAAGTGTTAAGGTATAAAAGGTCGAAGCTGGAGTTAATCCCATCCATCCGTCGACAGGTGAATGTCGACTAGAGATCTCAGTCCTTCATGGAGTTCGCCAATTCGACAATTCAGGAGGCAATACAAGATGGAGTCTTGGAACTCCCAAAGCTTGACTTCTCAGAGCTCCTGTTGACCATATATCTAGACAAAGAAGGAGGATCGTCGATATGTGAGTCCTCAGGTTTCCAGAAATTCAGGTTCGAGAGATTTGGGGTGTGCAGGTGTAAAGTTCGTCGAACCCTGAAGTTTCGAAGTCAAGGAATGTCGAAGTTACGTGGCATGCCAACATCACCTAGGGTGATGTGGACCACTGTAAGTATGCCACATGCCAGTCTATTTCATGCCTTTGGTATTTCTTTTGTGCCAATGAGAACCAGACATGTGCCAACCATTGATTGGGCCACATGTACATTCCTTGTTTTCGACACGTAGCACCCCTTTGATTTGTAAGTATTGATAAGACTCTAGAAGTTCAGAGATTCAACATTCGGAGGAAATGGATTGCGAAGAAGGCAGATCTTCCAAAGCCCAAAGCAGTGAAGTGTCGAAGCTCCGAAGAGGCAGTTGTTCGGAAGATTCACCACTTCGACGTTCAAAGGAAATGAGTGTTGGGATTTGGTGACAACTAATTACGAAGAACAGATTTGGATCCTATTATTTTGCGTTGGTTACAACCAAATAGACCAAGTTAGAATATGGATAGGGATTGCATTTATTATTCAGTTTCTTGTAAATGTATATAAATACATGTAAGCCCGTAGAGGCAAAAACGGCTGACTGTTAGACACTGAGTGTGTGAGAGACTTGCAAATCTGATGTAATCTCCATAATCTGAATAATAAGACAACCGATGCCTATGCTTGGTGGACATAGCCCAACATTTGGGTGAACCACGTGAAATCCCTGTGTCTATTTCTTATGCGTGTGATTGTTATTTATCATTGAGAATTGTGTTTTCCGCATTGACAATTCTAACAAGTGGTATCAGAGTTGATTGAAGGAGCGTCAAATTCTCGGAGGAGCCAAAAGTGAAATCTGTGTGAGGGTGCAAAAATTCAAACATCCCTACAGGTCTCTCCTCTCGAAGGTCGCGGGAAATTTAAACATCCCTGAAGGTCTCTCCTCTCGAAGGCTAGATGCATGGGAAGTGCGACGGTTTTTTGAAATTTCCGCAGCTTGAATGCATCAGGAAGGGCGGCGGCGGCTCCCCGTGAAATTTTTAGATTTCCACATGCCAACCATACAGAAGGTGCGACGGCCCTTTCAAGCACACACGCCACTCACATCGAGAGGTGTGGCGGCTCCCTTAAATCCAAAAATTACACCACAGTTCCAAAAACATTCGTATATTTTTTGGAGTTGAAAATATTTAAGGTATGACATACGGATGGAAGATGCTCCTTAAAAGGTAATTCTCTTTATTAATTAAAAGTGCCAAAGTCAAGTCACGTGGAGAGGTATAAAAGAAATTACTATATTTGGTATATAGTATAAAGTGAATTAAAAAGGTAATTTTATTAAAAAGTGATTTTTATTTTTTTTTTGTTTGAAAGTTTTTTATTAAACTTTTTTTTATATATTATTAAAAGGTTTTTTAAATTAAACTTTTTTATCAATTATTCCTCCACATATTTTTCAAAGGTATTTGAGTTTTTTCATAAGCAGTGGATTTTGGGAGATTTTTTGTGTTAATGGCTAAGATGCAAAGTTCGAAGTTTGAAGTTGAAAAATTCAGCGGTAAAAACAACTTTGAGCTCTGGAAGCTCAAGATGCAGGATCTGCTCATGCAACAAGGTGTGGTGAAAGTGCTTTTGGGAAAATCAAAGCAACCCGCATCTATAACAGATGATGCCAAGGATGAGATTGATGCGAGAGCACTAAGTGCCATATGCCTGTGTTTGGCCAACAATGTTCTATTCAATATTGTCTCGGAGAAGACATCAGTCGGTTTGTGGAGCAAGTTGGAAAGTCTATATATGACGAAATCCTTGACAAGCACAATCTACTTGAAGAGACAGTTGTACAGTTTGCGGATGAAAGAAGGTACAAAAATTGCTGACCATTTAAATACTTTCAATACCCTTATAGTTCAATTGACTAGTATGGAAGTTAAATTAGAAGATGAAGATAAGGCTATTACACTATTGTGTTCATTGCCTGAGTCTTGGGATAATCTAGTCACCTCTATTAACTTTAGCTCAACAGAAGTTTTAGATTATGACTTTGTTGTGAGAGCTTTGTTGGTTGAGGAGATGAGGAGAAAATCTAGTAAAGAAACATCAACTTCAGAGGCGATGCTGGCCAGAGGTCGAACAAAAGAGAAAAATGAGAGCAGTTCTTCTCGATCTAAGTCAAGACACAAAAAGTGTAAAGCAAATGTTGGTACTGTGGCAAAACATGACATCTCAAGAAAGATTGTTGGAAGAGAAAGGAATCTGAGGAAAACTCTACGAAGGAAGCAAATTTAATTGTAACAAATTCAGGTATAATTGATCAAGTTTTATCTATTTCTAATCATTTACAATATCAAGAAGAATGGCAATTAGATTCAAGTGCCTCCCACCACATGTGCTCGCATAGAAATTGGTTCTTTTCTTACCAATTTGTTGATGAGGGTGTAGTGTTTATGAGAAATGATATTCGTTGCAAAATTGTTGGGGTTGGCAGTATTAGAATCAGGATGTTTGATGCTATTGTTAGGGAATTAACAAATGTTAGATATGTACCTAAGCTTAAATCAAATTTGATTTTATTAGGAGTGTTGGATTCTTGTGGATATAAGTATACAGGTCAAGGTGGAGCTCTCACAGTGTCGAAAGGGAATTTAGTAGTGATGAAGGCAACAAAGGTTGATAACCTTTATAAGCTGGAAGGCAGTATTGAAGTGACAGATGTATCTTCTTGTTTATGGTGGAAGCATCAAGGTCATAAGAGCAAGAAAAAATTGCAGGTACTGGTAAGAGGTAAATTAGTTCCAGACTTAAAATCTTTGTTTCTGAATTCCTGCTTGTTTTATATTTCTGCAAGTTATAATGATGGTATAAAGGGATGTTGTGTGTGGGATCCTACTTCTCACAAGGTCATCATTGACAGAGATATTGTATGGAACAACCAAAAGGGTTGATTCAAGATCGCAATGGTAAATTTGTTTGCATGCTAGGTAATTCATTGTATGGCCTATTGGTACCCAGGCAAATATGCAAGATGTTTAAATCCTTCATAGTGAGTCAGAATTTCTCAAAGGGTAGGAATGACTATACGGTTTATAGTACATTCACAGTCTTGATATTCTTTGTTGATGATATGCTCGATGCAAGCTGAAGCATGGATAAAATCAGTAAGAAAATGACTTAGGTGGACATGACAATTCAGATGAGGGATCAAGGAGCAGCAAAACAAATTGTGGACATGGAAGTATACACAGATGGTAATGGTAAGCTATAGTTGGAGTTCAGTATGAACATTGTAAAACCAATCTTTATCCCTCTTGATTTCCATTATAAGTTTTCTTCAAGAATAGGCCCTTTCTATAAAGAAGAAAAGGTTATGTCTCGTGTAAGTTCAGTAGGAGGTCTGTTGTATGTGATGAAATGGTTAAAACCAGATGTTTCACATGCTAATGATGTTGTCAGATACGTGACAGATTCAGGTGTTGCAGTGAAATGGGTGATTTAGCATTTGAGAAGCACAAATGTCACCTATAATGGTTACATTGATATGGTATGTGATGATTGTAATGTATATTGTAATACATGTGTTTTGGATAGGAGGAGATCTATCACTAAATATGTTTCATAGCATAGTTGTGGAAGACATGTTGGAGGTGGAGTGACCCCTCAGGAAATCCAAACTCATGCAAGTCAAACAGACAAGATCATGAAACCAGTTTTATTAAAGAAGTTGCAGTGGTGCTTGGCTTCTCTTAGCTTGCAGAAAAGGTGATGAACAAAAGGAAGGAGCAAGGTATCAGGTTAATTGTTGTCAAGGTGGAGATTGTTGGGATTTGGTGACAACTAATTGCCAAGAACAGATTTGGATCCTATTATTCTGCGTTGGTTACAACCAAATAGACCAAGTTAGAATATGGATAGGGATCGCATTTATTATTCAGTTTCTTGTAAATGTATATAAATACATGTAAGCCCGTAGAGGCAAAAACGACTGACTATGAGAGACTGAGTGTGAGAGACTTTCAAAACTGATGTAATCTCCATAATCCGAATAATAAGACAACCAATGCCTATGCTTGGTGGACGTAGCCCAACGTTTGGGTGAACCACGTGAAATCCCTGTGTCTATTTCTTATGTGTGTGATTGTTATTTATCATTGAGAATTGTGTTTTCCACATTGACAATTCTAACAATGAGGTGAGGTGAAAGGAAAACCTTTGAAGCCTAAAGTTACGGAGCCCCAAAGGCACAAAGCATAGGATAAGTGACATGCATCCAACACTTGGTCGCATCCCGTCGTCACATGCGTTCAGGGGCCAAAGAAAAAGGGTTGGTACCTGAAAAATTGTTTTTTGAGAACAAAAAAAAGGGGGTGGGGGGGGGGCTTAAACAAGAAGCCCATGGGTTTTTTTATTTGTACATACCTACACCTAATGAAGCAAAGAAGACCTGTAAACCTGAAGAGAGGATCCATCATGGATCCAAGGGCCAATTCGGCTCTGAGATGGAAGAATCCATGTTCAGGGATTGCATCACTAAAAAGACAAATTCTTCAAATATCCATAACTTCCTGCTCAAAACTCAGAATTGAGCATGGAAGCAGGCATTGGAAAGGTCTTGACTAGTAGAAGATAATTGTTCACCCATAAATTGAATCTGAAAAATCAATTTCTCAAGAAATTAACAGAAAATAAGTCGGATATATTAATGAATCAGAATGGTTCATGTTTTCATGAAATTATTGAGAACAATTAGCCTGACAAAGTTTTGTTGGTTGCACATCTTTGCAGAACTAACATCTACCATAACAGAGAAGAGTTATCACAAAGTGAAGAGAGATGGATGATGCACAAGAGGCTTACATTCAGGAAGATGAGATCAGAGGAATGGATGTCCATTTGGGTATGGAAGTAACAAACTCCAATGGACATGGAGAAGAAAAGGATGAAAAATTATATAGGGCAGAAACCATTAGAAATTTGCAGAAAGATGTCCAGAGTCACAAGGATGAAAATGAAAGGTTTATGAAAGCTAAGGAGCAGCATTAAGACTTCAATATGAATTTAATACAGAGCCTGGACAAAATTGAAAAGAAGTTGGATAAGGAGAGTGGCTCCAACAAATCAGGAAGCCATAGGACCCCCAAGGAAAAAGGAAGATCCATGAGTGGTAGAAGACATCACCATCACTCCTAAGGACATCTCAATAGGAGAGCACACAACAAATCAATTCCATCTCCTGTCAGAAAGCATCATAAGAAGTTTGGGGTGGATGAATTGAAAGGAGAGATGAACAAGATCAAACCTCCTTCTTTTGATGGTGAACACAAGAAGGATGAATATGCTGAGACATGGTTGCTATGCATGAGGAAATACTTCCAATTGCATAACTATTCTTCTCATGCAGAAGGAAGAATTTTTATTTATCGACTGAAAGGAAAGGCATCCATGTGGTGGGATCAGCTTGTGCAAGTGCAACACATCAAAGAGAAAAATGTGACTTGGAAGGAATCCAAGAAGCATTTTTAGAAGAAATACCTAACCAAGAGGTATTATGAAAAAAATATGAAAGAGTTCTTTGAACTCAAACTAGGAAGCATGACCATTGATGAGTATGAAAGGATATTTTTAGAAATGTTGAAGTATGTCTCCTTCATCAAAGATGAGACAGTTAAGATCCAGAGATATTTGAGTGGGCTTCCATCTTTCATCAATGATAAGATTCAATATGATGATCATAAAACGTTGGAGGAAACCATAAGAATATCCAAGTTCTTATATGATCAACAAAAAGGAAAGCCTATTTTCCAAAAGGCTTGGGAGGACAAGAAGAAATTTAAGAGAGAATAGAGGAAGAAGGGGAACAAGCCACCCTTTTTCAGGAATATTCCTCAAGGACAACCATCTTTTAAAGACCACGGAATGACTGAGGTAGGTGGGAAAAGGCCAAGGCAGCCACCTATTCAATGTTGGGGTTGTAAAGGAGACCATAAGTATATAGATTGTCCTCACAAAAGTGACAAAGTGAGAGTTGTCCACAATGTAGAACAATTTGAAACACTAGGGGACATGGGCATAAGTGTTCCAAGGATCTATGCAGCCCTGGACAACAAGCAAGCAAAATTTCAATCTCACATGATTGAAGTAGGAGGTATGATCAATAACCATGCCTTTACTATTTTAATAGATTCTTGAGCTAGTCGTAGCTATATAGATCCTAAGGTAGTGGAAAGATTGCATTTTCCAAGAGGCAAGCATGGAAAATCTTGGCTGGTGTAACTAGCTACAAGAGCCAAGAGAAATCTTGGTGAGTTGGTTAAATCATGTCCAATGGACATGAATGGGCTGAGTACCAAGGCATACTTGAACATCCTGCCCTTGGGTTCATATCTCTGTCTAATTGGTATGGATTGGTTGGACCAACACCATGTCGTCTTAAACTGCCATAACAAGGCATTTACTTGCCTGAATGAGGAAGGGAACCGAAGAAAAGTCCAAGGAATTCCTAGGGTAGTTAATGTCCGAGAGATCTCAACAATGCAGTTGAAAAAGTGCTATAGGAAGGGATGCCAAATATTCGTGGCTTATATGGTGGAAGCACCTAAGGATAAGGTGCCAAATCTTGAGGATCATGCGGTCCTGAAATATTTTGAGGATGTATTCAAGGAAATATCGAGATTTAACCTAAAAGAGATGTTGATTTCTCTATAAACTTAATGCCTGAAGAAGCTCCACTATCAAAGACTCCCTACCGGATGATTACTTCAGAGATGAAGGAACTGCAAATGTAGGTTGAAGAACTCTTGAGGAAGGGGTATATACGCCCAAGCGTGTCACCTTGGGGTGCCCTAGTTTTATTCGTGAAGAAGAAGGACAGGACATTGAGGGTGTGTATTGATTTCAGACAGTTAAACAAAGTAAATGTAAAGAACAAATATCCATTGCCAAGGATAGATGACCTCTTCGTTCAATTGAGGGAGGTAAAAACATTTTCAAATATTGATCTCAGATCTGGTTACCATCAAGTAAGGATCAGAGATGAAGACATCAGCAAGACTGCCTTCAGGACAAGGTATGGTCATTATGAATTCACAGTGGTGCCATTTGGGCTATCAAATGCGCCAGTTGTTTTCATGTGCTTAATGAATGGTGTTTTCCAGGAATACTTAAACATGTTTGTCATTGTCTTTTTGGATGACATCCTTGTGTATTCCAAGTCAGAAGAAGAGCATGAGTATCAATTGAGGATGGTGTTACAAGTGTTAAGAGAGCACCAGCTATATGCCAAATTAAGCAAGTGCTCATTCTATCAGAACCAAATTCACTATTTGGGGCATATAATATCCGAAGAAGGGATAGCAGTGAACCCCAAAAAGATTGAAACTATGAAAGGGTGGATAGCACCTAAGAATGTGACAAATTTTAGATCCTTCATGGGTCTATCTAGCTACTACAAAAGATTCATTGTGGGGTTTTTAAGGATTGCTCACCCGATTACTTCCCTGCAAAGGAAGGGGGTGAAGTTTATGTGGACAATAGAGTGTGAAAAGAGCTTCCAACATTTGAAGCAATTGTTAACCAGTGTGCCAATTCTAATAATTGTAGATATGAATGAAGATTTCATGGTTTGCACATATGCATGCAAAGAAGGACTTGGTGGAGTCCTTAGTCAGAACGGATTTTTGGTATGTTTTGAATCCAAAAAATTTAAAGAGCATGAAAGGCTCTACGCCACTCATGATTTGAAGTTGGCATCCATAGTGCACACCTTGAAGAAGTGGAGGCACTACATCATGGGAAAAATATTAGAGCTAAGGCCAGACCATAATGGTCTGAAATATTTGTTTGATCAACCAACTTTAAATGACAGGAAGAGTAGATGGTTAGAGTTTATATGTGAGTATGACTTTGATATCAAGCACATCAAAGGAAAAGAGAACAAAGTGGTTGATGCACTTAGTAGGAGAGTGCATGAGCTACATGCTACAACCATTAGCATGTATCAGACTGATATTAAAAGAAAAATTTCTGAAGCTGCAAAAGCAGATTTGCAGTACATGGAGTTGGTAACAAAGCTACAACAAGGTAAAATGCAGCAGAAGGTTGACGATTATAAATTGGGAAATGATGAAATAATCGTGTACATGAACAAAATTTATGTACCAATTTTGCATGAATTGAGGAGTATAATCTTGAAAGAGATGCATAATGTACCTTATGTAGGACACCCAGGATATCAAAAATCAGTAGTAGCTGTCAAGAGCCAATATTATTGGCTAGGCATGAAGAGGGAGATTGTTGAGTACATTGCTAAATGTCTGGAGTGTAAAAAGGTCAAGGCTGAGCATAGTCACCCAGCTGGGGTGCTGCAGCCATTGGCCATTTATGAGTGGAAGTGGGAAGTGCTGTCAATGGACTTCATCACCAAATTTCCAAAAACAAGCAAGATACACGATTCTATCATGGTGGTGGTGGTGGACAAGCTTACTAAAGCTGCCCATTTCATTCCAATGAAGATTACTAACAAGGAAACCGATGTTGTTGATATTTATATGAAGGAAGTAGAACGCTTTCATGGCATACCCAAGACAATTGTGTCTGACGGAGACCCAAATTTCACCTCAAAGTTCTGGAAGGGATTATTCAAAGGGTTCGGAACAAATCTAAACTTTAGCACAACTTATCATCCTGAGTCTGATGGGCAAACAAAAAGGGTGAGCCAAGTGATAGAGGATATGCTAAGGATGTATGTGATGGATAAACCATCAAAATGGGAAGAGTATCTACACTTGGTATAATTTGCCTACAACAATGGGTACCAAGCATCTCTGAAGATGAGCCCATTTGAGGCACTTTATGGTAGAAAGTGCAACACACCAATAAGCTGGGATAACCCAATTGATAGAGCAGTAGTTGGACCAAAGTTGCTCAGGGAAATGGAAGAGAAAATGTTGAAGATAAAATAGAATTTGAAAGTTGCTCAAGATAGGAAGAAAAGCTATGCTGACAAGGGCAAAACTCACAGGGAGTTTAAAGTGGGTGATCATGTATTCTTGAAAGTGAAGGCCAACAATAGTTCCCTGAAATTGGGAAACTATTCAAAGTTGGAAACTAGATATTGTGGGCCGTTTGAAATCCTAGACAGGATTGGACTAGTAGATTTTATGTTTGCATTACCTACATATATGACCATTCATAATGTACTTCAAGTATCCTTGCTTAAGAAATATATACCTAATGTTAATCATCTTATTGATTGGAATGCGATTTAGGTGGAGCAAGAAGGCGCTTTCCAAGTGCATCTGGTACGCATTATGGATTGTAAAATCAAATAGTTCTAGAATCAAGCCAAAGAGCTTGTAAAGGTTCTATGGACTTGGTACAATCATGAGGAGGCAACTTGGGAGCACGAAGATGCAATGCGGGCAGAATACCCGCATCATTTTTGAAGATTTTGAAAATCTTGCCAATGTATGTAATTGATATGCACTAAGGACAATGCATAAATAAGGGGAGGGGATCGTAATACCGCAAGGTCGATCCCCTGCTAAATTGTAATTATGTTATAGGATGGTGAGCCAAGTGATTATAAGCCAGGTGGCTTATGTGATGTTAAAGGTCCGTGAGCCTATTTTTTTATATGTAATTATGCATATCATTAATATAAAATACATCATTGCATGTAGAGCGACCACAAAGAAAGAGTTATGGGGGGCTAAGCTCTACTAGGTGGGTAAGGGGAAGGGGCTATGAGGCTAGGGGAAAAGGGATAATCTTAAGAGCTTAAACCCAAGAGAATAATATATATTTATTATTTTCTTAAGGTTGTGATGAGGATATTAATTTATCCTAAGTTTTTCTTGAAAAGGGGATGAATCCCAATTGGAGGGACTCATACTCCAGGAAATCCATGTGTCAATCAAGGCACATGTAGTTTTATATGGGGAAATAAGTCGTTGTGAGGGTTCGCTTGGCATTCTGTCTATCGTTCCTCACTCACTCACGCACTCACTCACTGACTCACACACCAATCATTCTATCCATTGTTGAAACTCCTCCATCATCGACCTTGTAAGTTGCACACACTAATCGCTTGAGCCCGTACATTGGCTTAACGGTTGGTTGTTGTTGCCATCACCTATGTCATACCCGAGTTATGTTGCTTCTATTAGCACCAGAAATCACCTCTGGATTGCGTCAGAGGTAAGCCTAGTACCCATCAGGTTATATGTCACGGTTAATGGATTTAAAGAGGTCAAATGGGGCAGACTCAAGAGAATATCGTTTTAATTCATAAAACTGGGGCAGTATGAACAAGCAAATAAGGTCTTGATCAACTTCAGCCAGTAAGTTGTAGTAAGGGTGAGTAGGAGGAAGAAATTGAGGAGAAGATGTAAAGGTCTGCTCTGGACATTAGGTCTTCCAGCAGCTTAAGGAGGAAAAACTCTAAAAACAAGATCCTCTTGAATTCGAAGTTTCAGGAAACTGAAAATGCTATAACTGCACTGCAATCAAACATCCATCACAACACAGTCACCATAATCCATCTGAATCCTTCAATCATTAACATTCAATATCAGACGCAAATAAGATGGAAATAGAAGTTGACTTTCATTAAACAAGAAGTATCAAATCAAGTTACATAAACATAGAACCAGAGCTTCCTTAAAACATTACAATACAGGAGCTTAGCTCAACCATCGACCTCTAATAAAACTCAAAACTACATACATATACTCAAAAAATTTCCTACATAGGCATGCTCGAACTACTGCATTAACGTTTTCAGTCGGCACCTGCTCTGTCAGATTGTGCAGGCCTCCTCATGTCAAATGTGAGCCAGGCATCGTTATGTGCTTTACAGGAAAATTTTTCAATAAGGAAGCTTCAGATGGACAGTCTGCCTTTATGACCACTCTCTACATGTTTTGAATATATGGGGGTGAGATAGTGGATCAGTCGCTCAGTTCCACACGCTTCTTCTTGGGATCGTGACAAGGCTAAATGCCCAGGGGTTGTTGTGTGTTGTTGGCGGCTGTACACTGCAGGTCCTATGAAACCCGTGACCTTCCTCTTTTGTGCTTCCAAAATCTTGAGCCTTAGGCGCCAGCTCCTTCTTCATCGCCCCTTCATTGCTTGTGACTCGGGGCTCCACCTCTGAGCGCTTCGCGACTTCGGGCTTTAGGTGCATTGATGTGAGCCACTCCCGACTCTCCTAATCCCCGAACTCTCGAACTGGAGATTAGCGAGTGCTAGCTCCCCTCCGATATGTGCGCGCCTTAGCACAATGCGCCCCAACTTTGGATGACACACATTTGTGGGTTTTTAAGTCCCCTTCTTTCGCATTTTGTCAGCCAAGGGCCAAATCCAAAGGAAAAACATCCCCCTGCAAGAATGTGTGATAACATTAGGCTCCATGGGGGATAGAGTCCTCCCTACGAGGCTTTAAGAACTCCTTTTGCAGTTCCAGTCGCCTTCTGCATTGGGCTATGGAATCAAGCTCAAAACACCCTGCTGAAGAATACAGGCCGATCAGTAAAAATGAAAATAAACACACATGCTCCAAGGAGCTTATTTATGTACAGTCCTAAACTAATTTAATTTTTACACAGTGCTAGGTGAAATCAAACTTTCACCATAGCCATTCAAGCAACTTCCTAGCTGCAAATTTGTTTATTCTTTCAATGATTGAGAATAGATAATGCAACCATGACAGCAGAACGCTTACATTCTTTAGCTTTCCTCCTAATTTTGAGGTCAGGATAAAGCTGGGTGGATCCAAAACATTCGAAAAATACAACTCCACATACACCCCTATAGGGTCATGAAAATGGTGACAGAACACATGGGACTGATAGCATATATCTTCTTCTACTACAGGTTGTGTATAAACAATCCCCTCATGTGTCTCAACTAAGGGACACTCTTGGTCAAATATTTGAGTTACCTCTTTTGTGACAAGGCCAACCTCTACATCATTCTCCTTGTCTTCATAGTGATCAAATATAGGATAATCTTGTTGCTCCTCATCACTAGAATATTTGTCAAAAATGGGTTGCCCTTCATAGCTATGATCAACCTCTAAAACAATAATTTCATCAAGAATACAACTGTTAATAATATCCATTCCAGGAACATTAGTAATTGCTACTTCTAATTGTTGATACATAGGATGGATGCTCCCCAAGTCAACAAAATGTGAGGTAGGGGTCTGCTCTTCTTCATTTGAGTACTCATCAAAGATGGGTAAGTGTAGAGCTCTTTTATTTTGCAAACAAAAATAAGCGACCTCTTGATTCTTCTCTTCAATCCTGGGTGAAAATACATCATGGGAAACCTCTTGAAGGAAAAGAGAAGAATCCTCCTCCACAACTATCTCCTCTTTTACAACTGAGATAACAGGTGCATCAGGGGGATAATGCGATACATCTATGGCCATGCAATCATCAACACTATTAGCACTCAAAACTGGAAGGCCTTCTTCATGGGGAATAGAAAAAGGAAAGCTTTCATCCACACTTCCTCTTTCGATCATATCTCCACCAGACTCATCATATGAGGATGACTCTGTCATCTGCTATATGTGGAAGGAAAACTTCTTACAACAGTCATCCAAAATAAGATGAGACAGGTAAATATTCTCGTAATATGAATTAAAGGCATCGTGAAAGTCCTTTAAAGAACATATACTAGCAGCAACGAGAGCTTGACAACATTCATGAGCATCTCCCTCTAAGGAAAATCTGAAGATCTTGAACAAGACGTCCTCATGAACAAAACCATGCTCAAGCATGCATATATGAAAGTTAAATAAATGCTCACCGGGGTGGTCATGCTCGCTGCCTCTGAACCTCAGAAGATAGTCATCCCATTCATTTCTAGTTGGCACTGGATGTGGATAACCAACTATGGTTGAGAAATCGAAGGGGGCAAACCTCTTGGCCAGGATAGCCTCCATATCCTTTTGATTTGTCTCCCTTCAGTTGAGTCACCAACAGATTCTACATAGTGGAGTCGCCATGGTGAAAGATAATGAGTCAGAATAATGTGTCCAACTTTAGTTCACCATCTAAAACTGGATCTCTGCAATGTGGTTCTTCCCAGGGAGCTTTTCAATCTAGGATAACAACAAAAAAATTCTTGAGAAAGCCTTCCCTGTCGTAATAATCCCCTCTGGGTCACCTTCAGGTGTAGCCAGAGGTAGCCACAATTGAAATAGTGGAGTCACCAAGTGCACAGATGCAATCTTTGATGTACTAAGATCTGATACACCTTCATAGCCAGTAATCTTTGTCGTTCAACCCTAGGGAAAATCTTCAATTGGTCCCCGGCAACGACGCTAGAAATGTTAGCACCAGAAGTCACCTCCGGAATGCGGAAGAAGTAAGCCCAGTACCCATTAGGTTATATGTCACGGTTAATGGATTTAAAGAGATCAAATGAGGTAGACTCAAGATAATATCGTTTTAACTCAAAAAACTGGGGCAGTATGAACAAGCAAATAAGGTCTTGATCAACTTCAGCCAATAATTTGTAGTAAGGGTGAGTAGGAGGAAGAAATTGAGGAAAAGATGTAAAGTTTTTCTCTGGACATCAGGTCTTCCAATAGCCTAAGGAGGAAAAACTCTGAAAACAAGATCCTCTTGAATTTGAAGTTTCAGGAAACTGAAAACACTATAACTACACTGCAATCAAACATCCATTACAACACAGTCACCACAATCCATGTGAATCCTTCAATCATGAACATTCAGTATCAGACACAAATAAGATGGAAATAGAAGTTGACTTTCATTAAACAAGAAGTCTCAAATCAAGTTACATAACGACAGAACCAGAGCTTCCTTAAAACATTACAATACGGGAGCTTAGCTAAACCATCGACCTCTAATAAAACTCAAAACTACATACATATACTCAAAAATTCGCCCAGCAGAAGCGTGCTTGAACTATTGCATTAATGTTTTCAATTGGTGCCTGCTCTGTCAGATTGTGCAGGCCTCCTCATGTCAGATGCGAGCCAGATGTCGTTATGTGCTTTACAGGAAAATTTGTCCATAAGGAATCTTCAGATGGACAGTTTTCCTTTATGGCCACTCTCTGCATATTTTCCATTTATGGGGGTGAGACAATGGATCAACCGCTCAGTTACACACACTTCTTCTCGGGATCGCGACGAGGCTAAATTCCCAAGGGCTGTTGTGTGTTGTTGGTGGCTCTACACTGCAGGTCGTATGAAACCTGGGACCTTCCTCTTTTGCGCTTCTGAAATCTCGAGCCTTAGGTGCCAGCTCCTTCTTCATCGCCCCTTCATTCTTTTGACCTGGGGCTCCACCTCTGAGCGCTTTGTGACTTCGGGCTTTGGGTGCACTGATGTGAGCCACTCCTGAATCTCCTGATCCCCGAAGTCCCAAATTGGAGCTTAGTGAGCGCTATCTCCCCTCTGATATGTGTGTGTCTTAGCACAATGCGCCCCGACTTTGGATGACACACATTTGTGGGTTTTTAATCCCCCTTCTTTCGCATTTTGTCACCCAAGGGATAAATCAAAAGGAAAATCATTCCCCTGCAAGAATATGTGATAAAAACTTTCATCACCCTTACTTGTTTGACTTAGGAGTTGGATAGAAGAAGAAGGTTGTCAAACCTGTGGGTTTGAAGAGGCGGGTTGTCAAGCCTGTGGATTGAAGAATCAAGTTGTCAGGCCTGTGAGTAACTCTCCCCAAGTGGGAGAGGTTGTTGGGGAAGTGAATTGTCTTGGAAGGAGCCCAACAATAGCTACAGATCTCTAAGAATTCATGTACGACTTGTTGTTGAATCCCTAGAAGGGAAGTGGAGCAGTCGATGGACTATTGAACAATGAAGGTGTATACTTCCCGAGGTGGGACATGCATGTGGGGAATGAGAGGTTGTGAGTTGTGGGCATAAGTTGGCTCTTAGGAGGGAATCCTTCCTTATGTACTGTGCAACTTCTCGTAGTCTCAGCCTATCTTAGGAATCCCTTGCCCAGGTGGAGTTCAGTCCCAGCTCAAGGGTGACCCACTACCGAGAGTGATGAGCAGCGTGGTCTAAGGCTGGGAGGTTTGTGGAAGGTCTGCACGTTGTTGGTGGTCTTCTCATAAAAAGATAAGTACCATTTCTATGTTAATTTCTATGTTGTGTATCATGTACATGTCTTGATATTTATAAGAATTGCATGTGTTGTTGCATATATGTTTTACTGTTAATTTCGCATAAATATGTGTTGTAGCAGAAAGTAGATGTTGTTTTCAAGTTATTAAATATGGTATTTTCCATGAATGATAGTGAGTCGTTCTGTAAGGTGGCATGGCCCAGCCCTGGAATGGTTGGGGATGCTACAATTTTATATCAGAGATTGAACAGAGCAGTTTCTTTGAAGTAGCATGCCCCGACTTGGCAACGCGGGTACGTTACGTTGTATTTCAATTTGTCACTAGGATCCATTGGTAATTACAATTATTTTTAAAAATAATTCTTTGGTAAATTTGGTGAATAATCTACCCAATTGCACTCTTGAAAGAACTAATGGCAATTAAGATGGATAAGAAAGAACAAACAAAAGACTTTAACCAATGTTTCACCACCATTCTAAATAAATTCTCAACATATTTTGCCCTAATTGAAGAAGTAATAATTGAATATTATAGTTTTTCTTTGCATGCATATGTTTCCATGTTTGTTAAGAGAAATAGTAAAAGTACTCTAGCTGAAAATTTTAAAGAAGCCAAAAATGGGGAAAAAGAGATGCTATGTTTGGAAATAAATCCAGGAAATGAGCAAACTAAAGCTACTCCTAAGAAATTCATTTCTCTGCCCAAACCACCCTCCAAAACAATTACTGAGATTCAGGATAAAAGACCCCATAGGCATGGACAGGGTTTTATGTTTGGTTAAGAAATTACCAAATGATATTGTGGATTCAAAAAAGAACTATACAAAAAACACTTCTAACCTAAGAAATTTTAGACCTTTGTATAGGAAAGCTATCACTTCTCCAAAGCCACCTGAACTTGCAAATTTCAACTTGAACTTAGAGGATGTAGGGATGGACAATTATTGCACTTATCATCATACACATAATTCTAAAAAAAGATGTCAACAATGGTTTCATTCAATGAATTTAGTGGCAAATCAATTTATGAATCAACAAAAACAGACTGAAATACCCATTCGAGAAGCTGAAAATGACGAAGTTATGGGAGAAGAAGAAGAAGAAATAGAATAAGAAACGATGTTTCTACAATACATGTCACTTGGTCTTCAAGACAATGATGAGTAAATGGTGGGAGAAACCTAGGCTAGCTAAACAATACAAAGAGATTACAGCCTAAGAAGTAAGGGGCATGTTCACTTAGATAACCGAAACACAAGGATAACTAAGATACAATAACAAAGATACAGTAAAATTGGTTTCTATTCAATAAGAAAATGTGTTGAAACTGTAAAATGCAGCGAAAAACAAGCTTTCTAGAATGGTGGCGGCTTATCTCTGAGAAGAGATGTGATGGTTGCGCTCATTCGAGGGAAGATGGTTATAATGAGGCTCACCAATCCTTTTTACAATAAACAGGAATGCCAAAACCCTAGACATCCAAAAATCTAACCCTAGGAGATGAAGCGCCAAAAGTCATGTGGGCCCCATTGGGGTAAGTTAGTACATCAACTTCTCGGAGTCGTAACTTTTTCATACTATCTCCATTTTACACGAACAATAGCCCGTTTGAAAGGTCTATCTGAGGACTACACATGTTGCCGTTAGACTCTATCTTACTTAATAGTTTCACTATGGCAAGCCCTAAAAATGCTTTTTAGGGCCTCAAAACAACCCCGGAAGTCAAGAAAAACTGCCAAACTGGAAAACTACCAAAATGAGCCAGTTGGAATAGGAGGGAGGCCATCGACATCCATCTGGATAACACAACCTACCATAAATCCTAAGAAAATTGTATTTCCTACCTCACCCAAGAAAACAACAATAACAAACATATCTTGGATGACCATGGATTACAATGTGATTGAGGATATGAAGAAAACAAAAGAAAATGTTTCAATTTTTGACATCTACAATATTCCTCAACAAAGAGACCTTATTTTGCAAATTTTTAAGAAATATTTGGATATATTTTTTATGTTTTGGTAGCTGCGAGAGGTATTAACCTCGAGGACAACCTTTTTGCTTAGAGAAGAAGATTCTCAAAGCAAGAAAACCATTAAACAGATGTGGAAATACCCTAGAAGAGAAGTCGGCCCAAGGAGAATAATAATAAAGAATTAGAAGGCTCCATAAAGATAAGTCAGCCCCACATTAAAAGTCACTTGGATAGGCTAGTATAAATAGAGGCATGCGCTAGCTCATTTGAAACACACTCTCACTCACTCAGTTAGGGTGCAAGTCTAAGGAGCAACAATTGCAGCAACTACAGTGGTGAAGCAGAAGGAGGCGCAAGTCTAAGGAAGGTGACACAACAGTTGCAGTGGTGAAGTCTCTCCTTGCTTAGTCTTTCTGGTATCTCTCTCTTATGCACTTCTCTTGGTACTGTGTTGTTGCCGCAATTGTGTTGGTACTTATGTTTAAGCTTGTCGTTGTGCTAGGGTTTATTTTTTGGTTCTAGAGTGGACTTGATAGAATCTATCTAAGAAAAGGTTATTGTGCCCGGAGGTGGGATGTGAAAGTGCCTATGGTTGGGTGACAATGGTGTAACATTGTCTATGGTTTAACGAGTATACCAAAATTTAACATGGTATCATAGATGGTTTCCTTCAGAACAATCTAACCACTGGAAGGAAGATCATCATTTTCCCCTATTTTCAAGCCTGTTGAGCACTCACAAAGCCAACAAGAAGGTCTCCTAAGGAGGGCGCATTTTTTCTCCGGATCAGATCTCCAAAATTATGAAATTGAAAAATTAGGGTTTCCTCATAAAACCCTAGGTCAAGGCATCTGACATATAAAGGATGAGTTGAAGTAGATTCTTGAATAAAGGAGGTCACCTTGGCATAGCACACTATCTGTTAAGTCTAAAACTCATTTCTTTAAAGTTTCAATTTTTGTCATATTTCTAGATCTTGGGGCAGAATGACTTCTAGCACTAAGCTTGATGAGAAGCTTGAGGGTGTTGATAACTTTCGAGCATGGAAATATAAAGCGATGCTCATTCTAAAAGAGAATTACCTAGAAGGGTTCATTTAAGAAGAAGTTCAAGAGCCAGAGGGAGATGAGGCTAAAGTAAAGTACAAGAAGAATATGGTTAAGGGAAAGAGGATCATTGCAGATTCTATCAAGGATCACTTAATCCCTCATGTATCATCATTGAAGACTCCAAAGAAAATATTTGATGCCTTATCCCAATTATATGAAAGCAAGCATATCAACCAGAAGATGACATTGAGGAAACAACTAAAAAATGTGAAGATGTAGAGGTCATAAACCACTCAATCCTACTTCATGAGGGTATGTCAAATCAAAGAAAAACTTGAAGCCATTGGAGACATAGTTGAAGAAGCTGAGCTAGTAATGACTACATTTAATGGTCTCCCAAAGTCTTGGGAATCATTTATTCAGGGAATCTGTTCATACAAGAAAAGGAAAGAAAAGGAAAGAGAAGAAAAGAGGATCATCCTCACTTGAAGTTTCAAAAGACACAAAAGACTCAAAAGGATTATTCAAGTTACAAATGCTACATTTTATAGAAGATGGGACACATTGCTAGAAACTGTCCTCACGCAAAAGATCAGAGAAAAAAAGGAAAGTATAAAAGACATCATGCTCATGCCATACAAAATGATGAACTTGTTCAGAAGAAAGCAAAATAAGATGATTCAAGTGAAGAATATGTATTGACACCATCCCTTACAAAGATAGTCACTCATGGAAGTGACACATGGCTTATTGATAGTGGTGCTTCTAAGCACATGACTAGTTACAAGGATTCTCTTTCAAAACTGGTTCAGAAGGATTCACCTCATAAGCTGAAGCTCGATGATGACTATAAGTGTCCCATGAAAGGGGTAGGAGAAGCCTCCTACATGTTGGATTCTGGAAAGCCCATGAAGATGAAAGATGCTTTGTATGTACCTAGTTTGAAGAAGAATCTCCTTTTTATCTCAACATTGGATGAGAAAAGATTCAGAGTTGCCTTCACTTATGGTGAAGTTATTATGTGGCCAAGAGGAAAGTCTATTGATGATGCTATTATGATTAGTGTTCAAAAAGGATGTCTATACAAATTAAAGGGACACTTAGATTCAACATTAGTTCACAGTACAATAAATCTGAGTGAGCTATGGCATAGAAGACTTGCTCACATACATTAAAAAGCATTATCGATCATGAGAAAGTCGGTGACACTTTTTCCAGAGATTCAGGTGAATCATGATGGTATATTCAAGGGATGTGCATAAGGCAAGAACGTGAAGAGTATGTTTCTAAGCAGTGACAACAAAGCCAAAAGAGTTTTGGACATCATGCACTCAGACTTGTGTGGACCATTGACAACCACTTCACTTAGCAGGTATGTATATTATGTTTCATTTATTGATGATTTATCACATAAAACTTCGATTTATTTCTTGAAAACAAAAGGGGAAGTATTCAACAAGTTCAAGGAATTCAAATCCCTTGTAGAAAATCTTTCTCAAAAGAAGATAAAGATTTTAAGGTCAAATAATGGAGGAGAGTTCACATAAGATGAAGTCAAAGCACTGTGCAAAGAAGTTGGGATTAAGAGGGAGCTCTTTACTCCCTACAATCCTTAGCAGAATGGTATGGTAGAAAGAAAGAATTAGATGATAATGGAAGTAGTAAAGGCCATGATTCATGATCAAGGATTATTGATGCATCTATGGGCAGAAGCAGCCAGGACCACCGTATATGTGCATAATAGAAGTCCTCACTGTATACTTGGGAACAAGACACCAGAAGAAATGTTTGTAGGAGAAAATTCAGAGGTCAACCACCTAAGTATATTTGGTTGTCCAGTATATGTGCATGTTTCTAAGGATAAGAGATTGAAGTTGGATCCTTTAGACAAGAAGTGTATATTTGTTGGATATAGTGAAACATTGAAGGCATATAGAATCTACATCCCTAGTCATAGGAAGATTGAGACTAGAAGAGATGTTACCTTCGATGAGGATGCAACCTTCAATAGATCGAGGCAAACTCATACAAATGAGGTCCATGATGAGGAGCCTGAAGCTCCTAGAGTTGCAGATACATATACATGTAATGACATTGTACCAGAATAATATTTTCAAGAAGATCACGATATGGCAGAACCACAGAGACTTGCTGATCCACCTCGAGAGATGATTACAAATAAGAGAAGACTAGCTTGGGATTGAGAGATTATTCAGGATGTAGAAAAGTATGGTGCTCCAGATAGAACTTTTAGAGAAAGTAAGAAATCACGACCATATTCTAGCTACATGGCATTGCTAAGTGATATCATTGATGCAAAGCCTACCTATTATGAAGAAGCCACAGAGAAGAAAGTATGGGAGGATGCCATGATTGAGGAGTACCAATCCATTATGAATAATGATGTTTGGGATGTGTTTCCAAGACCAAAAGAGAAGAGAGTGGTGAGTTCAAAATGGATCTACAAGACAAAGCATCGAGTTGATGGTAGTATCGATAAATATAAGGCAATATTTGTGGCTCGTGGTTTCTCCTAGAAAGAAGGAATGTGTTATGAGGAGACATTTTCTCATGTGGCGAGATACACTTCGATTAGAGTTATACTTGTGATAGTTGTAGTAGTGAAATGGAAGGTACACCAGATGGATGTGAACTAGACAACTTTTCTGAATGGTGTAGTAAAAGAGGAAGTGTATGTGGAGCAAACACAAGGTTTTGAGACACATGACAAGTAGACACATGTGTGCAGGTTGAAGAAAGCCTTGTATGGATTGAAGCAAGCACCCTGGGCATGGTACGGTAGAATTGGCAGTTTTCTAATGAGCTTGGGCTTTACCAAGAGTAAAGAAGATTCCAACCTTTACTACAAATTTGTGGATGGTGGACCAGTGATATTACTGCTATATGTGGATGACATGTTTCTAACAGGAGATAAGAATCTCATCGCTAAGAGAAAGAGGAAGTTTGCTACAGAGTTCGAGATGAAAGACCTGGGTATGATGCATTATTTCTTAGGTCTAGAGGTATGGTAGAAACCAGATGAGATTTTTCCTTAACCAAGGAAAATATACTGTAGAAATCCTAAAGATATTCAGAATGATGGATTCTAAAGACATGCCTACACCGATGATGACAAACCTGAAGTTATTGAGTGATACATCTTTAGCGACAGTGGATGCCACCATGTATAGACAAATGATTGGTTCATTGATGTATTTGATGAACACAAGGCCAGATATATGTTTTGCAATGAACACATTGAGTCAGTATATGGTTGAATAGAGACATGTTCACTTGATGGCGGAAAAACATGTATTGAGGTACTTGAATGGTACAGTTGAATATGGACTCAGATATGTTTCAGAACGTGAGATAATATTGCAAGGCTATGTTGATTCAGATTACATCGATAGTGTCACAGATCGGAAGAGTACATCGGGATGTTGCTTCAGTTTGGGATCAACCATGATATCATAGCTCAGAAGGAAGTAGACTAGTGTGGCACTTAGTACGGTTGAGACAAAATATATAGCAGCATGTTCAGCTAGTTGTGAATTTGTGTGGATTCAGAAGTCACTTGCAACACTGTTTGATCTTGATTTGGAGGTGACTTGTATCTTATGTGAGAACTAGAGTTTCATAAAGTTGTCAAAGAACCCGATGTTTCATGACAAGTCAAAGCACATCGAGATCAAGTACCATTATATTTGAGACATGGTACAAAAGGGAGCAGTGAAGCTCGAGTATGTTTCTACAGATGAGCAGATAGTCGATGTGTTGACCAAGCCTCTTTTGAAGATAAAATTTGAGTATTTCAGGTACAAGCTTGGCGTGGTCCAGAATGACTTCCCTCGAAAGAGGGAGTGATAAGTTACAGATGTGATTCCAGGGGAAGTAGTATGCAGAGTGTGGCAACAACGAGTAGTCATTCACGGGCACATTACTGACTCTGGCACTAGTTAGCATGACCTCGTATAGGGTCAACAGTGTGTCGAATCTTTGAGGCTGGCAATTTCCCAGCTTTTCAAGCTAGAGGGTGGTTGGAGGTGTTTCCTATCCTTGGGCTAGATGGGTAGTGTGTGCGCACTATATCACCTAATCCTTGTGTTTAGATGCCTGGTCACTATGAATTGGATGCCTGGTGTGCCAACCAGAAGGGATAGCTTCAAAGCTAGTTGTCTAGATTTTGTGTGAGATGGACGGATGTGATAGTGGCCTAGTTCTGTGTGAGCTAGATGAAGTCTTGTAATGACATAAGGTCTAAAAGGATGTCGAGACCCATAAGATCTGAAAGGATGATGAGGTTGTTCCCACTAGAGAGATACTACATATGTTAATAAGGCCCCAGATGAATGATTGTGATGTAACCATCATATAGTCTATCTGTGACTATGATAGAGATTGTTTGGCTATGATGGTGATACTTGTGACATGATCTGTTCATGAGATAACATGTGTGGCTATGGTGATTCTATCTGTAGATTGGTCTGCAATACCATGTGATTCTTTCCCATGTCGTGTGAGATGGATGGATGTGATTGGCACCATTACTTGAAGAACATCATGAATAATACCTCCCTAGCTAAGAGGGAGTGTTGATTTTTTGGTAGATGCGGGAGGTATTAACCTCCAGGACAACCTTTGTGCTTAGAGAAGAGGCTTCCAGAAGAAAGAGAACCATTAAATAAATGTGTAAATACCCTAGAAGAGAAGTCAGCCCAAGGAGAATAATAATAAATAATTATAAGGCTCAAGAAAGAGAATTCGGACCCACATGAAAAGTCACTCGGACATGATAGTATAAATAGAGACATGCGCTAGCTCATTTGACACACACCCTCACTCACTTAGTTAGGGCACAAGTCTAAGGAGGAAATAGTTGCAACAGCTACAATAGTGACACAAAAGGAGGCGCAAGTATGAGGAAGGTGACATAGCAGTTGCAATGGTGAAGTCTCTCCTTGCTCAGTCTTTTTGGTATCTCTTTCTATTGCACTTCTCTTGATAAAGGTACATTTCTTGGTAATTTGTTGTTGTCATAGATGTGTTGGTATTTCTGGTTAAGTTAGTCATTGTGCTAGGTTTTATTTGTTGTTTCTAGAGTGGACTTGCCAGAATCTATCTAAGAAAAGGTTATTGTGCTCAGGGGTGGCACGTGTAGGTGACTATGGTTGGGCGACGATGGTGTAACATTGTCTATGGTTAAACGAGCATACCAAAATTCAACATATACCTCACAAGACAGTGAAAACACAACCCTATTCTAGTAAAACCAAACTCCAAGACAAAACAAAAACCTTTTATGAATGATGCTATAATTGATGATCAATCAAAGTCTCAAACCCCACCCTTTTTGTTGACATTTGAATGTGCATAATTGTTTGGTTGATTCAAGAGCATCATTAAATGTAATGCCTTTCTTGGTGTGTAGCAAGATAAATGCTACTCCAACCAAGTGTGCAACTTGAATTGTCCAACTAAACATGTTAGAGGTTAAAGTTATTGGGGAGCCTAAGACGTTTTAATAAGGGTAGGTTCTAACCCAAAGGTATACCATATTATAGACATTATTGTTCTTAATATTCCTAAATGGTCTTTTGCTTATCATTGATTGGTATCATCTATGGTTACCATGGAATGGACAGAAAAACAAAATTTGTGTTGATCGAGAGGCTCATGTGAAGTATATAGTCATAGAACTAGAAGGAGCTAATGAACCATTACAATTTACACATTCAATTTTGGGCAATTATTTTTTTGAAATTGAAATAGGAAATTACACATTAGAGGAATCACCCTTGGAATTTTCGTAATAGTTCAAACTCCTTCATTGTACTTGTGTTGATGAAAATGACAATTATACCATAGTAAATGTACAAATTAGTCTTTCAACAAATTTGAATACTAACATTTGAACTTTATTTTTTTATGGTTCTAAATTAGAGGAAGGTACAGGAGCTAACTGTATTTTGATTAATCCACAATAGAAAAGGCACCACCTTATCTCCTATAGGCTTAAGTTTGATTGTGCCAACAATATTGCAATGTATGAGGCTTTAATTCAAGACATAAGAAAATAAATCAATTTTAAAGTGAAATCCTTAAAAGTTTTCGATGATTAAGAGATAATCACGAGGCAGTAAAAAATTTCATTCACTACTTATCGCCTCATTTGAAAAGTTACCAACTTGAGGTATGGAAGCTAATTGATGAATTTGATACTTTTAACATTACTTCTATTCCACGATTTAAGAATATAGTTGTTGATAGGTTGGCTAATGTTGCTTCTAAACTGACTCCAATAAATGATGGATTTTCTAATAAATTACTATTTAGCCCATAAGTTCCTAATAATGTTACTAACCAAAGCATGTTTAGTGATAATCAACATGTTATTCAGTTTATGACCAATGAAGATACTTCAAAGATGTAGTATTGCTGATGAAGAACAATCGAAATCCTTACAAAATTGCAAAGATGGAATGAAAGATGTTAAGGATAATTTCATTCCAAAGAAGTTCTTTAACATTGGATAAGCTATATGATCTACAAAGTAGATTTCAAGGATCTTTAAATGTCAATACCAACATCTCTTCCATGAATTATGAGTTGATAAATTTGGGTATTGTTGAAAGCCCCCAAACTATTTATCTTAGAACTTGTTTTTTTTTTCCAACGGAAAGATAGGCTTACATTCACTTATTCATATAGTATATTGATATGTTTTCTTGGTCTTATGATGATGTGAAGGCCTATAACACAAGAATTATACAACATGTCATTCACCCGAAGGAAGGTGTCAAACCATTCCAACAAAAGTTGAGGAAAGTGCATCTAACATTAGAACCACTTAGCCAAAAGGAGCTAAACAATTTGCTAGATGCTAAGATTATTTTTAAAGTTAGATATTCTAAATGGGTAGCAAATCAGGTTCTAATAAGCAAAAAATTAGGAGAAATTAGATTTTGTATAAACTTTTGAAATCTGAACAAAGCATCAAATAAAGGCCACTACCTTGTTCATCCCATGGAGTAAATCTTGTCGTTGGTATCAGGTTAAAAAATGTTATAAATTTTGGATGGTTTCTTTGGTTATAATCAAGTGTTGATGGAAAAAGTAGATAGGATTAAAACCACATTTCGTATGAAATGGGGAACGTTCACCTATTGTCGGATGCCTTTTGGATTGATCAATGTCAAATCCACTTTTCAACAAGCCATGGACATAACCTTCGGGGGGATTATAAATCAAAGTATAGTGGTTTACCTTGATGGTGTAACAGTCTACTAAAAAAAATAGGGCAGACCACATACACCATTTGAAACATATTTTTGAAAGATGTTAAAAGTATGGCATTTATTTCAATCTAAAAAAGAGCATCTTTGCAGTTTCAGAAAGCAAACTTATTGGTCACATGATTTCAAAAGATGGGGTTTTGATTGATCCGAAAAGAACAAAAGTTATCACATAGATTCCCATGCCCATTAACAATAACGTAATGTAATATTTCTTTAGAAAAATAAACCTTGTTAGAAAGTTTGTGCCAGACTTTGTTAAAACCATCAACCCTTTACAAAAAAATATTAAAAAAAAAGTTGTTTTGAAATGGACTTCTATTGAGAAAGAAGCCTTTGAAAAAATCAAATCTACAATTGTAGTAGCTCCAACATTAGATGGCCTGGATTTAAACACAAAATTTTTGGTATATGCATTTCTATCTGACTGTTCCCTTGTTGCAATGTTCACACAAAAGAACAAGCAAGGGATGAGCACCCAAACTTATTTATGAGCATTGGTCTATAAGGGGGTCAAACTAAATTATCCAAGCATTGGAAAACAACCCTTTGTAGTATTTAAGGTTGTTAAACACTTCAAACCCTATATTTTAAAAAGTCATACCAAAGTGATTGTGCCTCACCTAGTTGTTAGATCTTTATTTATCCAAAAAGAACTAGGTGAGAGGAGAAAAAATTGGAAGCCTACCATACAAGAATATGAATTGGAATTTAAACCTACAAAAATGGTTAAAGATCAAGGTTTATGTAGACTGGCAGCATAAGCACTAGCCCCAACTAACTTGACTGAGGAAGGTTGGGAAAATGAAATGTCACTTTGCACCTAAGAAGTCTTATTCATTCCAACTATAGTGGCCACTTGGTACACTAATTTGAAACATTTTTTACGAACTAGTGAGAATCTAATAAATCTGAATAAGAAGCAAAGGAGAGCATTGAGGCTCAAATTTTCCTAGTACCAACTTGTAAATGGTGTTTTATTTTAAAAAAATTACAACGAGGTATTATTGAGATGCTTGTAAAAACAGGATGTTGACCATGTTCTCAAGGAATTACATGATGGGCCAATTGGAGGACATTTTGTTGGCAATACAACAACTCACATGATCTTGAGAGTTGGTTATTATTGGCCAACATTGTTCAAAGATACTCATTTATATGCTTGAAGGTGAAATTTTTTCTAAACTCATGTTGGATGAGAAAAGAAGCTTGTTATACCATTGCAACGTGTGATAATTAATGAGCCATTTCAGCAATGGGGTCTAGAGATTACAGGGGAGATAAATCCAAACTCTTCAAAACAACAAAAGTTAACATTTACAACTACAGACTATTTTATAAGATGGGTAGAAGTAGTCCCCACCAATCAAATTAATCAAATTAATTGTCATCCGGTTCATTGAACAACACTTGATTACCAAAGTTGAGGTTCCTTCTATTCTTGTTTTTTATTATGCTACATATTTCTCCTCTTTGAATTTGACCAAGTTTTCTTTAGAAAAGGGAATCATTTTGAGGTATTCATCCAATTACTACGTGGAGCATAATGGTGTAGCTAGTTCCACTAACAAGAACCTAATTGACCCCCAAATGAATTGGCACAATCCACTACCAAATGGTCTCTAGGATAATAGAGTTACACCCAAAAGTTTCTTTAGGAACTTCTCCCTACTTTCTGGTATACAAAAAGAAGCCATCTTACCTCCTAATATTTTCTTACCCTCCCTCCAACTTACCAAAGTTGCTTGGGGGCAAAATTGCCCAGCTATCCAAAGACAAATTAATATCTTAATTAACTTGGAAGATGAAGGGGAAAAAACCAAGCAAAAGTTCATCAAAAGATGGTGAAAATATGGTTTGAAAAACATTCAACAACATGCAAAATATTTCACGTAGGAGAACTTGTTTTAAAGTGGGATAACCTGAACGAGCCTAAAGGAAGGCACACAAAGTTTCAACACTTGTGGCTTGGTCCATTTTAGGTGGCTAAAAAACTTGGCCTTAACACTTATAAATTGTAGAACCTGGAGGAGAAGGCGGAACTTCTCCCTATAAATGGCCAAATCCTAAAGAGATACTTTTGTTAGTTGGCTTAGGGCGGTTGACATGTACATAGTAGTTTTCATTTCATTAGTCTTGTTTTCTAATTCTTTAATGAATCAAGCTTTGAGTACTTAGAATAAGTTTTGTTTTATTATGGGTTTTGTTTAATAGATTTAATTTTTCTTTGAAAAATTGAATTTTCATTTCTTTCTTTTTATCAATAATTTTTCTCCACGTGGCTTATCACCTACTAACCAATTTGCAATTTCATCGAAGGGTTAAGTGCAAGGTCTTGAGAAGAGCATGCACACTTGGTAATCCTTGTAATCTCCCTATTGTAATCAAGTGTAAATTTCATCAAAAATTTTAGTCTCCGACTCCTTAAAAGCTTTACTTGTTTGCCTTTTGATGCCTCATTACTCTTCTATCTAGCCATGCATTATCACTTCATTGATTTGGTTAATGAAATATAAAGGTATTGGTTAATATTTCCATATTTGTACTCATTTACCTAGACCACCACATGACCATCATTCATAACCATAAAATATTGAAAATATACACCCTTGAACTAAGCACAAAGTCAAGTCTAAATATTTAAGCTAACGCAATATCCAAGCCACAACACATATTTCATATCCAAAATCAATTAGCCAGCCAAAGATTCCTTAAAAAAAAAAAACATTCCATTCAAACTTTGGTAATAGCACAAAGTCAAGTCTAAATATTTAAGCTAACGCAATATCCAAGTCACAATACATATTTCATATCCAAAATCAATTAGCAAGCCAAAGATTCCTTTTAAAAAAAAAAAAACTTCATTCAAACTTTGGTAATTTATTGGCAAAATATTTCTGGAGGTAAATTATTTGCCACGTCGTCGTTTAAAGTCACCCGAACATTAAAAGTGGTTTATAAAAGCCAAAGAGGGAGTTTTGGAAATTGGACATGAGCCTTCACAATCCATCAAAGGCTAGCACATGTTAAAATGGTTTTGAATTTGTGAAAGCATGTGTAAAGGTTAAAGGTTATTTACATATGTCCTTCGAGATATATGACGACCATCAATGGAATTTCAAATCGTCGATGTGGACGCAAGGGATTTCACCATAAATCATAAATCACAATGGTTAAAGGAGCAAGTTCTGATTATAAAGGGTCATTTTACTACTCTCTCTTCACTAAGTCATGGATGTGTTCAATTTCCCTCAGGTTTTCATGCTCATTGTTCTAAACTTCAAGCCCACAACACCTTATGTGGTGTATTAAAAATATTTTTTTCTCTTTGCATTATCCCCTTTAAATTAGTAAAAAAAGCAATGAAAACAAAGGAGGATCACGACTCTTATGGGGTAGAAATTCCAGACATATACTCATCTAGGTTAATTCAACAAGATAAGAAGGGTTTCCCATAAAAATTGATTCTCCCTCAGAAAATGATTGATGTTCAATCTGTCATGACAATTTTGACTTCCCTTGTCAAGCAAACTATGTTCATTGGTTATGTGGAGATTGTTTGGAATCATAAATTTGCTTTGCATCCTTGCAAGTGCCTAATATGTTGATGACCATAAGTCTATTGATACTATTTGGGTTAGCAATGCAACGACGTGATGAACCTGAGATAGACTCTATTCTTTAAAATATAGAGAAATATAGTCATAAATTTGATAGAGGTTTTTTCTAGAAGCTTTGGGACATACTACTTCTACTTCACAGATTATTAAGTGAGTTGATGGTGTAAGTTTTAAATCTTTGAAGTGAAACAATGCATAAATAAAAATAGAAGGAACAAAATGGCATAGACACAGTACACATAGATTTAACCTAGAAACTCTTAACCAAGAAAAACTAGCAAAACTTAGAGCCACACCTTTATCTTCTTCATTGTATTAACTTGACTATACATAATACAAGATGTTCCACAAAATCCAATAACCTAATCTGTTAACCTGAATTAGATTAGAACCCTAATTCATTTACCAAGAATATACTACTATGGGCTAAAAAACTATCAGCCAAAACGCACAAAACATGCCAAAAATGTAGCAAAAAACAACCCAATTTTTTTTTCAACCCCCCATGATCCGGATTATTTTCGGCATGAAATGAGAGCGGAGATATAATAAAGAAATGCACAGAGATATCGCAGATATTCAATAATATAACAGAAATGTATCAGAGATGCAACCATAAACACAGATATACAGTAATACACGATTTCTATTAATGAAAGAAATGTACAGAGACTGTAAAATACAGAGTGAAAGACTCGCTATAATGGTGGCAGCTTATCTCTGAGAAGAGATGTGACGGCTACTCGCATTCGCAAGAAGATGATTACAATGAGGCTCTGAAGGCCTTTTTACAATAAACAAGATTGCCAAAAACCCTAGACATCCAAAAACTTAACCCTAGGAGATGAAGCGCCAAAAGTCACGTGGGCCCCGTTTGGGTAAGTTAGTACATCAACTTCCCCGGGTCGTAACTTTTGCATACGATCTTCGTTTTAGGCGTATGATAGCTCGTTGGAAAGG
>JASDQU010014784.1:154653-189353 GCA_032191745.1 Picea mariana | reverse complement strand
ATAGCTGCAATGTTCTGCAGTTCCTTCTCTTCTCCTTCTTCAAACTCTGGCTTCACGAGCTTTCCTTTCACGATATCCAGTACTTTATTCTTGGAAAGGATGAGGTCAATCCTTGTCTTCCATGCTCTAAAGTTAGAGGCTCCATCTAACTTGTTCTCAGACTTCATAGAGTTAGTCATGGCCGCTTGACTGGGTCAAACCCTAGATTTTACCAAAAATTCAAACTTCACGTCTTGGCTTGCTGAGAGCATCAAGAGATGTGGTGGGCTAGAGCGCACTTATCTATTTGGAGATTAGGTCAATCCATTCACTTAAGGTGCCTCAACAAGAGGTTTAGGGTTTCTACAACTGCTCCTGCTAGTAACCTTAGCGACAGTGTCTTGAGAGATGCTTCTGCTAGTAACCCTAGTGACAGTTCCTTCGGAGCTACTTCTGCTAGTAACCCCAGTGACAGTTCCTCAGCGAGCTCAATATCCTAGCGGATATGTTTCCTTCCAGCGTTTAGATTGAATGAAGGAGGTGTGGGCCCATAACCTATTAGAATATAGGAGATAGTGTGCTCGTTTTACCATTGACGATACCCTCGTCACCCAACCATAGGCCTAAGCCACCCTCCAAGCACCTTAACCTTGACTGAGAATTACTTTGGAAGCAAACCCTAGGCTAGATAACCAAACAAGGTGTAGCGCATCTTCCTCCAAGGATAACGCACCAACAATAGTTGATCAGATAGTTCAAACCCTGGCCAAGAGATAATCCAAACTCATACTAAAAACTAGCTGCTGTTGCAGTTGCACCTGCAGCTCTCCTCCACATGTGCGCACCAAACTGGGAACTGCAGTGCGCACCAAGCTGGGAACTGCAGTGCTGAGATGTGTCAAATGAGAACTGGTGCCCTGTATTTATACTAGTTCTGCCAGATTTGTTGGGGCCGACTTCTCCTTCTAGATATGTGTCTGTTTAGTATATTATTATTATTTCTGGCCGACTTCTTCTCTTGGAGGCTAATAACCTAATATAAATTATCTTCTTGAGCCGACAAGACTTCTAGGGTTATTAGCCAACTCATTAGGGTTTTCTCTTGCTTTCCGGATTCTTCTATTCTCGTCAGGTTCACACGTGGAGGTAAATACCTCCCGCAGCTACCATAATATTAACAATAATCAACATGTTATTCAGTTTATGACCAATGAGGATACTTCAAAGATGTAGTATTGATGATGAAGAACAATCGAAATCCTTACAAAATTGCAAAGATGGAATGAAAGATGTTAAGGATAATTTCATTCCAAAGAAGGTCTTTAACATTGGATAAGCTATATGATCTACAAAGTAGATTTCAAGGATCTTTAAATGTCAATACCAACATCTCTTCCATGAATTATGAGTTGATAAATTTGGGTATTGTTGAAAGCACCCAAAATATTTATCTTAGAACTTGTTTTTTTTTCCAACAAAAAGATAGGCTTGCATTCACTTATTCATATAGTATATTGATATGTTTGCTTGGTCTTATGATCATGTGAAGGCCTATAACATGAGAATTATACAACATGTCATTCACCCAAAGGAAGGTGTCAAACCATTCCAACAAAAGTTGAGGAAAGTGCATCTAACATTAGAACCACTTAGCCAAAAGGATCTAAACAATTTGCTAGATGCTAAGATTATTTTTAAAGTTCGATATTCTAAATGGGTAGCAAATCAAGTTCTAATAAGGAAAAAATTGGGAGAAATTAGATTTTGTATAAACTTTTGAAATCTGAACAAAGCATCAAATAAAGGCAACTACCTTGTTCATCCCATGGAGTAAATCTTGTCATTGGTATCAAGTTAAAAAATGTTATAAATTTTGGATGGTTTCTTTGGTTATATTCAAGTGTTGATGGAAAAAGTAGATAGGATTAAAACCACATTTCCTATGAAATGGGGAATGTTCACCTATTGTCGGATGCCTTTTGGATTGATCAATGTCAATCAACTTTTCAACAAGCCATGGACATAACCTTCGGGGGGATTATAAATCAAAGTATAGTGGTTTACCTTGATGGCGTAACAGTCTACTAAAAAAAATAGGGCAGACCACATACACCATTTGAAACGTATTTTTGAAAGATGTTAAAAGTATGGCATTTATTTCAATCCAAAAAAGAGCATCATTGCAGTTTCAGAAAGCAAACTTATTGGTCACATGATTTCAAAAGATGGGGTTTTGATTGATCTGAAAAGAACAAAAGCTATCACATAGATTCCCATGCCCATTAACAATAACGTAATGTAATATCTCTTTAGAAAAATAAACCTTGTTAGAATGTGTGTGCCAGACTTTGTTAAAACCATCAACCCTTTACAAAAAAATATTAAAAAAAAAGTTGTTTTGAAATGGACTTCTATTGAGAAAGAAGCCTTTGAAAAATTCAAATCTGCAATTGTAGTAGATCCAACATTAGATGGCCTGGATTTAAACACAAAATTTTTGGTACATACATTTGTATCTGACCGTTCCCTTGTTGAAATGTTCACACAAAAGAACAAGCAAGGGATGAGCACCCAAACTTATTTATGAGCATTGGTCTATAAGGGGGTCAAACTAGATTATCCAAGCATTGGAAAACAACCCTTTGTAGTATTTAAGGTTGTTAAACACTTCAAACCCTATATTTTAAAAAGTCATACCAAAGTGATTGTGCCTCACCTAGTTGTTAGATCTTTATTTATCCAAAAAGAACTAGGTGAGAGGAGAAAAAATTGGAAGCCTACCATACAAGAATATGAATTGGAATTTAAACCTACAAAAATGGTTAAAGATCAAGGTTTATGTAGACTAGCAGCATAAGCACTAGCCCCAGCTAACTTGACTGGGGAAGGTTGGGAAAATGAAATGTCACTTTGCACCTAAGAAGTCTTATTCATTCCAACTACAGTGGCCACTCGGTACACTAATTTGAAACATTTTTTACGAACTAGTGAGAATCTAATAAATCTGAATAAGAAGCAAAGGAGAGCATTGAGGGTCAAATTTTCCTAGTACCAGCTTGTAAATGGTTTTTTATTTTGAAAAAAATACAATGAGGTATTATTGAGATGCTTGTAAAAATAGGATGTTGACCATGTTCTCAAGGAATTACATGATGGGCCAATTGGAGGACATTTTGTTGGCAATACAACAACTCACATGATCTTGAGAGTTGGTTATTATTGGCCAACATTGTTCAAAGATACTCATTTATACGCTTGAAGGTGAATTTTTTTCTAAAATCATGTTGGATGAGAAAAGAAGCTTGTTATACCGTTGCAACATGTGATAATTAATGAGCCATTTCAGCAATGGAGTCTAGAGATTACAGAGGAGATAAATCCAAACTCTTCAAAACAACAAAAGTTAACATTTACAACTACAGACTATTTTATAAGATGGGTAGAAGCAGTCCCCACCAATCAAATTAATCAAATTAATTGTCATCCGGTTCATTGAACAACACTTGATTACCAAAGTTGAGGTTCCTTCTGTTCTTGTTTTTTATTATGCTACATATTTCTCCTCTTTGAATTTGACCAAATTTTCTTTAGAAAAGGGAATCATTTTGAGGTATTCATCCAATTACTACGTGGAGCATAATGTTGTAGCTAGTTCCACTAACAAGAACCTAATTGATCCCCAAACGAATTGGCACAATCCACTACCAAATGGCCTCTGGGATAATAGAGTTACACCCAAAAGTTTCTTTAGGAACTTCTCCCTACTTTCTGGTATACAAAAAAGAAGCCATCTTACCTCCTAATATTTTCTTACCCTCCCTCCAACTTACCAAAGTTGCTTGGGGGAAGAATTGTCCAGCTATCCAAAGATGAATTAATATCTTAATTAACTTGGAAGAAGAAAGGGAAAAAAACAAGCAAAAGTTCATCAGAAGATGGTGAAAATATGGTTTGAAAAACATTCAACAACATGCAAAATATTCTAGGTAGGAGAACTTGTTTTAAAGTGGGATAACCTGAACGAGCCTAAAGGAAGGCACATAAAGTTTCAACACTTGTGGCTTGGTCCATTTTAGGTGGCTAAAAAGCTTGGCCTTAGCACTTATAAATTGTAGAACCTAGAGGAGAAGGCAAAACTTCTCCCTATAAATAGCCAAATCCTAAAGAGATACTTTTGTTAGTTGGCTTAGGGTGGTTGACATGTACATAGTAGTTTTCATTTCATTAGTCTTGTTTTCTAATTCTTTAATGAATCGAGCTTTGAGTACTTAGAATAAGTTTTGTTTTATTATGGGTTTTGTTTAATAGATTTAATTTTTCTTTGAAATTTTGAATTTTCATTTCTTTCTTTTTATCAATAATTTTTCTCCACGTGGCTTATCACCTACTAACCAATTTGCAATTTCATCGAAGGGTTAAGTGCAAGGTCTTGAGAAGAGCATGCACACTTGATAATCCTTGTAATCTCCCTATTGTAATCAAGTCTAAATTCCATAAAAAAAATTAGTCTCCGACTCCTTGAAAGCTTTACTTGTTTTCCTTTTGATGCCTCATTACTCTTCTATCTAGTCATGCATTATCACTTCATTGATTTGGTTAACGAAATATAAAGGTATTGGCTAATATTTCCATATTTGTACTCATTTACCTAGCCCACCACATGACCATCATTCATAACCATAAAATATTGAAAGGATACACCCTTGAACTAAGCACAAAGTCAAGTCTAAATATTTAAGCTAATGCAATATCCAAGCCACAATACATATTTCATATCCAAAATCAATTAGCAAGCCAAAGATTCCTTAAAAAAAAAAAAACTTCATTCAAACTTTGGTAATTTATTGGCAAAATATTTCTAGAGGTAAATTATTTCCCACGTCGTCGTTTAAAGTCACCCAAACATTAAAAGTGGTTTATAAAAGCCAAAGAGGGAGTTTTGGAAATTGGACATGAACCTTCACAATCCATCAAAGGCTAGAACATGTTAAAATGGTTTTGAATTTGTGAAAGCATGTGTAAAGGTTAAAGGTTATTTACATATGTCCTTCAAGATATATGACAACCATCAATGGAATTTCAAATCGTTGTTGTGGACGCAAGGGATTTCACCATAAATCATAAATCACAATGGTTAAAGGAGCAAGTTCTGATTATAAAGGGTCATTTTACTACTCTCTCTTCACTAAGTCATGGATGTGTTCAATTTCCCTCAGGTTTTCATGCTCATTGTTCTAAACTTCAAGCCCACAACACCTTATGTGGTGTATTAAAAATATTTTTTTTCTCTTTGCATTATCCCCTTTAAATTAGTAAAAAAAGCAATGAAAACAGAGGAGGATCGCGACTCTTATGGGGTAGAAATTCCAGACATATACTCATCTAGGTTAATTCAACAAGATAAGAAGGGTTTCCCATAAAAATGGATTCTCCCTTAGAAAATGACTGATGTTCAATATGTCATGACAATTTTGACTTCCCTTGTCAAGCAAACTATGTCCATTGGTTATGTGGAGATTGTTTGGAATCATAAATTTGCTTTGCATCCTTGCAAGTGCCTAATATGTTGATGACCATAAGTCTATTGATACTATTTGGGTTAGCAATGCAACGACATGATGAACCTGAGATAGACTCTATTCTTTAAAATATTGAGAAATATAGTCATAAATTTGATGGAGGTTTTTTCTAGAAGCTTTGGGACATACTACTTCTACTTCACAGATTATTAAGTGAGTTGATGGTGTAAGTTTTAAATCTTTGAGGTGAAACAATGCATAAATAAAAATAGAAGGAACAAAATGGCATAGACACAGTACACATAGATTTAACCTAGAAACTCTTAACCAGGAAAAAGTAGCAAAACTTAGAGCCACACTTCTATCTTCTTCATTGTATTAACTTGACTATACATAATACAAGATGTTCCACAAAATCCAAGAACCTAATATGTTAACCTAAATTAGATTAGAACCCTAATTCATTTACCGAGAATATATTACTGTGGGATGAAAAACTATCAGCCAAAACGCACAAAACATGCCAAAAATGTAGCAAAAAACAACCCAATTTTTTTTTCACCCCCCTCCCCAACACACTGGTGCATATGAACAATGCATGGAGATAACTATGCAAAGAACATAACACATTCCCAATAGATGGATCCTCGAAGGTCCTTTCCTCTCATGTTTCAGGTCCACATCGTTTGTTTCCTTGATGCATGGGGGTTGCATAGGACATTGAAATTTTTAAGTGTGTAATCCATTTACATGATATGTCCAATAATTTCCATCAAGATATCTAATAGTATAGTCACGGGTGGTTGTTGTAACATCCCCATAAATATTAATACATCCTAATCATTAGTATCCAACTTCCTACGTGGAATTAATTGTTATCAAGAGGCAAACAATATCAAACCACAACAATTTCTTCAACATTCATACATCAACATTTTAGTTAGTTTGTGATCAGAAAATTTCAGCATCTTCTCAGTTAATGTCACTTGCAATACTTTCAAATATAAGGTGTTGACAATTTTATTATCTCAAAGAGTGATTACGATGGTAATATCTAAAAGGTGGCTTGGTAAAATATAACATCCAAATAGAGGAATGCTAATACAAGATAGATACCAATAACTTTCCATTAACCAACTAATCATGGTAATTTCGTATAATTATCATCCATTTGTATTGCAAGCTTTAGAATATCCATTTCCCCATAATAGAATTTGGGATAAAACTCGTGCTAGACAATTATGTGTTTATTGTGCATTGAGATATAAAAGAAAATCCTTTAATCAGTGCAAAACTCAGGTTTTAATCGCCATTCTGATCAGACCTTGACAATTAGGATTCTTGTGGATGCTTTGTCTCTATCATTTTTCATTACATTTGGCGTGGTTGTCACTATGCACATTTTGACAATGTCATCCTTGCTTTTCATTTCAAATAAAAGGAAACATATTTTTGTAGTTGTGAAACAAATCTACCTCTATGTACTTGTTGTTTGGTTGTTATTACAAATGTGAGGGTTTAAATTCCTTCTCAACTTCCTCTGGTTAGATTATTTAGAGCAAGGGAGATGGTAATATTTCTAGATTACTCAAGTCTGACACGTGAAATAGAGTTCCACTGAAAGGGTTGTTGCTAAATGGAAGAGGATTGTTTCCACTTCTGAATAGGGAAAGTGCAGAGAGTCTCCACCCTTGAACTAAGGCAAAAGCAAGTTATCTCCAACCTAGGTAGAGCCAAAGACACCAACAAAAAAATATAGGCTGCCTCATGAAGTCCAATCAAAGGCAAGATTAGGTTATGTATTTAGTATATTTCTTATTGTGAATTCTTATGAAACTTTTGTCGTGGTAATTTGACATGCTCTAAAATGGAGAATGACATTTGACCTCTACTGAGTTGAAGCAAAAGGACATGAATTCCATTTGTAATAATTAGGATTAAAGTGCCACTTGATCCTCTATTTCTCTCTTTCAACACTACAATGAGTATACTCATTTGGTTTTGCAAGTGAAATGAGGCTTTGTACACTTCATTTCTCCCCTAAGTCATTCCTCACTCATCAAGTATAAGCTCAATAGCTTCCATCACTGGTTTTATCATTAAAATGCTTGGATATGATCCTCTTTAATAGAAAGACAACATTACTATTTGAAGGTTTCCATACCAATGAAGATATTAGAAACTGTTGATTGTCTAATTAGTCTCTCTAATGAATTCTTTAATTGATATTGTGCAAATGGTCATGTTATCACATGATTTGTACCTGTGCAAATCCCTTCACAAGATCCCAAATATTGTGTAACTATGGAAGAATCTAGCATTGTCACCTAAGTAGAAAATTCCCTCTTTTTAGTGATGGAAGAGGTCCAACACAAGGGAGGCTTCCTTGGTGACCTCAAGGGATCAAATAACAATATTAGCCAAGCCTACAACTCCCTATGTTGGTTACCTATTGGTTAGGTCTAGGTCTAGGAAAGGGAAATGAGATAACAAGGTAATTGTTTTACCTATGCCAAACAATAAACAATTTACAACATAATATAGACAATTACCAAGTTATAGAGTGCAACAATGACTTCTTAGACACTAGACAATTAATAGATGTTATGGTTGTTGCGAATTACAGTAGTAAATAGTTTTATAACAAAACTTAATACTTTGCAACAACAATAAACAAAAGTGTTAAAAAATGTAGCAATTCACTATGAAAAGTAAGCATTCAACAAGTATAAAATTATCCAATTGCTAGAAGTAATTTATGAGTATTTTACTCCACTTATAAATGAGTGTATGCAACAAATTGAAGTAGTTTTCAGTGGTTGTAGCAAACTTTTATAACAATAACAAATAATAATGATATTTTGCTAGGGTTAGGGTTAGGAAATTTAGTAGAGTTTTTGAGAGAGTGAAAATTTTGATTGTAATAGCTACTTCAACCACAAGAACACCTCTAGACTAGTGTTGTTTTCCTCTAGGGTTGATGGAGTCACAAATGCATTAGCTTGAAGAATGAACTAGATGAAATAAGAGAGGTAAAGTCTAAACCCTAAAGTGCAAACACACTTGGGCATTAGGTTTTATACTTTGAGAAAGAGGTGCCTAGGGTGAAAATACTCTTGGGCCCTAGCTGTCAATTTTCCTTTCTTCTAGCTTCACTTAGGTCAAGGATCAAAGGCTATGGTTAAAACCCTAAAATTCAAGCACTTTTGGAGGTTATGCTTTTAACCCTAGCAAAGAATGCTTCACAAACTTGGACAATAAAAACTTTGTGAGGGAGAGAAACACTTAGGTCTCCCTCTTAAGGTTTCAACAAGACAATGAAACTTGCAACAAGATATCAAATTGACCTTTAGCATTAGTAAGAAACATAAAATTGCAGAAAATTACTTACTTCTTCAAAGTAGCAAGACCACCAAAACCCTAATTTGTAGAAAATATCCATCCAAGAGGGAAAACCATCCACAAAGATCCCTCCACAAGATGAACACATCAATAAAAGACCCCAAGAGAGAGAAAATAATGAACTTTTAGAGAGGTTGTCCTCTACCAAATGGTGAGTAATTTGATTATGCAAATGAGTTAGAGTGCTAGCCTCTTTATATGGGTTAAACCCTATCACTTTTTCCACAAAGTCGAGTGAAATAACAATAATAAGTGGGACCGACTCCTCAAGTAGTATCTACAAAAGATAAAAATTGCAAATAAGCCATCATAAATGCCACATGTTTGGTGATGTCAAGCCTCCCAAGGATAGTGGAGGGCCTCCCAAGGCTACATGGCATCATCTCAAGGTGAAATCATGGAAAAGGGTGCCTCTCATCATCCATGGTCATGCCAAATCATCAATTGTACCTCAAGTGGCATCAAACCCCATCTCCATCAAACCCTAGAAGTTGACGTCATCATCCAATGGAGGTTAACGTCAAGGTTCTAGGGCACTGCGTCTAAGATGGAGGAGGCTACATCTCATCTCTACATGGTATTTGGTTGTTTGTTGCTACAACATCCTCGATCCAATGAGTAACAAGCCCTAGGATACACTGCCCAACATGTGCGATTTCAACCCATCTGTGTGCCATCATGACCAAATATACCAAAACCAAGCCCATTTGTCCATCGTCCAAGGTTCTGAAGATGTGAGAGATTGTGTCAGAAGGTGTCAAGTCACTGGGTGACTCGCTGCTCTACATCACATGTGTCAAAGTCCCATAATAAGGGCACAACGTCCTATGTGAATGCCTAGGACGTCCCTCAAAGAACCATGTCAGGGCCACCCAAATAAAAACATAACATAAGACAAGGTAAACCAATGTTTATATTTGAGTCATGCAAAGTAAGTTGTTAATTAAGATATCATGCATGTGAATAATTCACCTTAGTATGCCCTTCAAGCATCACATCAGCTCGGGATTTTATGTGAGTTGGAAAGTTTAAATATGGGAGGGCCTTCATCCAACCCTATTAGATGTGCCAACCAAGACAGTGAAAGAAAATCCCCGGGTAGAGGGATAGGTACCGATGGAAACAATGAAAGAAAGAAACCTTTCAAGAGTAAGTGTGACAGTGGTATGAATTTGGGCTTAATTCATGGCTTATGGTGTCATTAAATCCATTTCCATGAGCACCTTTGTAGAGGGAGCGCTTGCTGCTTGAGATACCCTTTCCTCGATACTTTTTTCATTCCAAACCCCTTAATTGCCTTTTGATACCCATTCATTATTTTGCAAGTCCCCTTTATAGGTTTCAAGCTTTATTTTCATTTTTTGTTGGGCTTAAGTTCTGTTATGAGTCTGCAATCAATGCATTAGGACAAGGGGTGATTACCATTAGAGGGTGTAGAGATCAAGTTGTCATGTGGCTTTTATAGGTGGCCTTTATCATTTTTTACATAGCATACATATAACAGTTGCATCAACCTCTGGACCTTCAACCCCTTCTTCTCATGGGAGAATGGACCATGACCCAATAACGAAGGTTAGTACACTATGATAGGCTCTAGGATGGAAAGTGTTGAGTATGGTGGGGAACATAACGTTACCCTTGTGAGGGCCCCCCAGTAGTACCCCTTTTCCCTGGGCAACAACAATGCAATACTAGGGGACAAAAGCTGACCACCAAGGTGAAAAAAGGCAACAAACATAACTTCCCAAGCCAATGATCCATTATCCAACTTTAACCAATGATCCTCATCCACATGCCTAGTCAATCAAGCACAACACTTTGCATGAAATAAGGACTAACATACCTCATGGTGACATTGGCTTACCATCTCCCATACACTGAGTGGTATGGATGTGATGAACTTGGTTTATTTGTAGTTGTAAGAGGCAATCTTAGGGGGGTTGTTGGGAGGCCATCTATGGACATGTTGATCATCATCATGGTCAGGATCATTGTCTCCATTGCAGGCCATGAGACATGATCTCCTCTAGTTACCCCTAGGCATGGGGGAGTAATAGGTCCTTAAATTTTAGTTCAAGATATATTCATGCATTTTTTCACCCCAATAGTTGAGATTTGAGTGCCGAAACTTTGCTTTCTTAATCGACTAGATTGGGATTTCTCAGCTGGGTATCGATTTAAATATAGTTTACACTCTAAAAATAAATAAATAAACACATTAGTAAATAAAATTATTGGTCAGACTAATAAATCCCATGCTTAGCCCACAGGGCTGTAGACCAATTGGCAAGTGTCGTGTAAATGGAAGGAAATATGTAAAAAGAGGTCTCAAGGTCGATTCTCACCCCGATTTACTCGAAGGGAGTGCTTGCGCGATGTGTGTTTCTCCCTAGGGGTTATAAGGCAGCCGACAGGATTCGACCCCGTGTCACGCGAGTACGATACTATCGTTGTTACTGATTCCCCTAGTTACAAAAAATAAAAATTAAAAATAAAAATAAATAAATCCTATGCTTAATTATAGTTTTGCAAGTATTAATATAGATGGAATTGGATAAAGAAGAGCTCGTAAATATTTTATAGGGAACCCAACCAAGAAGAATTATGTCAAGGTGATAAGAACATGTAGAGTAAATTGTTGCACATGTGTGAATCCTTCCAAAAATGGCAAAGCCATTGAATATTTCCGTTCAATTTCTCATATTTAATCAAGGATAACCTATCACACAAGGAATTGCTAAATGTTGTTGTTGAGAATCAAACATCCCATAATGGGTATATTCATTTTCAGATACCACATTAATATCAAATAAAAATGGAGAAATTGAAAGCTAAATAATTAGAAATAAAATATTGCAAGATATTACCAAGAGTGTACAAAATAGGCTCCAGGCCATGCAAGCCGCAATCCATACATCCTTTATTCAGGAGATAAGGAACATTGACGAGAGATAGGAGGCTAACCCAAGAGAAGGTAACCATTAATGGATTGGAGTAATGGAAATGATGCAACTATACTCATTATGGATTCATGGGAAGACTTAAGTCAAGCAAAAAACAATGACAATAAAAAAACTCACACTCTTTAATATGAACATAATCGAATGGAGAAAAAGGTAAAATCACATTTTAGAAATGCTCTTGTATTTTGTAGTTAAACCTAATTTTATCCCTGCTAAGATACATGTTTCTCCAAAATTTTAATTCAACAAGTTGTAAAGTAATAATCTACAAGAATTCTTGGAAACCAGAGATAGAATTCGACAGAGGTAAATATGTGGTATTTATCTAACATTTCAAAAAAAAAATTATGATCTATAATAGAATTTTAACTTATCTTTTGAATGTTACAAACCAAAAAACCAGTTGAGTGTGTGATTTCCACCCAACCGTAGGTAGTCCGTTGTGGACACCAACCCCTAGCCGGGTTTTGATTCCACTAGGGAGAAGTAGGACAAGAAAAAATATAAAATTTCAAACTAAAACAAGTTCAACCAAGTGATTTTTACTATTGAGCTTCTTGAGAATAGATTGCCTCTCAAGCACCCATGTTACCTACCCCACATAACACAAGGAGTACCTCGTTCTCTGCTGCACAATACCTCAAAATATCCTCCCTTCAGTGCTATCCAATGTGTGCATAGAAAGGTCCAGGATTATATCTCAAGCTTATGCAGAATCCCCCTTGGTTTCTTGGCAATTTTTATAAATCTAAAAGCTTCCTTTCATGGCTTGTCTATTTTCTCACAAACTTGGCTCACTCTTGTCCACTCTCTAACCTACACAACTCTCCTTTCCTTTCCTTTTTCGAACCTCCTTTTCCTTCTCATTCAAATTTCCCATGCATGCATGATGGCAAGAGAATTCCAATTCAAATTCTTTCCTTGTTCCAAGAATGTAGGCGAGACATCTTGCTAGTTTTTAGGAAAAGATGGTTTAGATTGAGGAATTTGTTTCCTCCGGTCCTCTAAACCTCTTTTAACTTTGCAACTTAGATTTTGAAATGGGTGAAGGTTCAAGGTAACATAAGGTAGATGTTTTTAGGCATAAAATCCCCTTAGACCCCTTCACCTTTCCCCTCTTGTGGTATCATAGTCCCTTTAGAAGCTCATGCTCAGTTTGCCTTGGTTACTTTTTATTAACTGCAGAAATAAAATACTTACAATATTCAAGAGGATCAAACCGGAATCTTACATCCTCTCCCCTTTAGAATAACACCATCCTCGGTGTTCTATTACTACAACAATGTTTATTTCTTCACTCTTCAGATGTACCTGCAATGTCATTCTCTTTATTATCTTGGTACATCTCTAATTTTTTAGCATTTTAGTATATCCCTACAACAATCATGAAAGTAAACATATATATCATAGCCATTTATATGCATTAAATATTTCATCAATACAAATCCAATCTATGAATTTTGGTTCACAATTGAAATGTGAATAAATCAAGATAAAGTATGCAATTCAATACAATACTTATATGTATGAATATGTATCTGCTCCATATGGCTACCACATATAGAACTTAGCTCATTGTTTTCTCAGACACATTGATGTTCCCATGATCCTAGGTGGCATGCTAATCATTCAATATTCCTCTTCCTTGTTGTCACTCACCCTCCTCGCTCAGGCATCCCCTTCTCTGTTACACAGTCATTGTGGTGATCCATCATTTTCAAAGGATTCGTTGCAACAAAAGAGTATCAAAACTTATAGATTCTTACAACCAAGTGATATAACATAACATAGCACATCTCAACGATGATCATGGCATATCACAGGGCTCTAGTGTCACAATAATAGTCTCTTCTCCTGCTTTCCAGCTCGATAACCATCATCTGTATTTCTTGAATAAATCAATCATCTCACTTATTTCATATACATACAGTTATCGTGAGATATCATCATAGTAGTTTCAATCATAAATATTTTAAATTTGTTTCACATAGACATCAAATTACACTTATTAATTTCAAATATGTTTCATATAGGAAGTCAAATTTCCCCAAGTATGAGATTATTCTCATAGTGTTTGGCTCTTGCATGTGGTAGCATACAATCTTCATTATGGACTTACACTCATCATCGTATCTAAGACCATCCTACTTGCAATATGAACTTTCAATCAACCAAACAACTATAAGTATTCAATCATATAATCCTTTCATTGCAACATACATACATACAAGATTCTAACCATATTTGCATACCAGAGGTTTCTTCCTCTGCCATACCCCACTGGTATCAATGACACACATGCATTCGACCATGAATACATCATTTAAAAAACATAAAATATGTTTGAAGGAATCCTTACCTAATTCCTTCATATCACATGCTATATTACCATGACCAATTTGTCATACCTACGTGATTGTCATCAACATTCCTAATATCACTTGATCAATTGATGCATCTTGGGAATTCACATGCTCCCTTCCTCAATCTCTTGACAAGTATCAAACAATGTATGTTGCATTGGTCACATATCAAGTCTGAAATGTAATCTCAATGTACCAAGATAAATGAGGTGCACTCTGCAACCTATTGTTATTTAGGCCTGAATTGCCAAAAAACATTATTATTTTGCAACTTCAACCCACATTGTATTAATTGCACTAGTAAAAACAATCACATCCACCAATTTTTAACCATCATTGAGAAATAGTAATTTTACAAAGTGATTATCCAAACCCTTCAAAGTCATTGCAATAGGGAAAACTTCCAAAGCCTCCTTTATTTTTGGTGAAACATTTCACAGAACTCTAGCTACTATTGCAACACGTTCATTACTCCACAACTTCAACATAAGAATGGTCAAATGAAAGGTTATTGGCTTGAAGAAATTTGACTTATCTATCCCCCACTTCTCAAGGACATAATGATTGTGATTTTTCATTCACATCTTGAATGACATGACATCTAACTTGACACAAACATTATCACCATATACCTTAAGATTGATTACATCAACTTCTTCTTATTTTTGTTAGAATTATCATGTGTTGGATGTGCATGAATACTCCTAATTCCATAAATTTATCCCAAATTCTTGGAAAATTCATTATTAACAGGGAAAACATTTGGGTCAATTGCAATTTTTGTGCCTTCAAAATCATCCTCAAAAGATTATGCATTTGAAGTATTGTTAGAGTCACTTTTTTCTTTGCCAACAATGCAACATTTCCCTTGTGAGGTTAGTTGCACTATCTTCCTAGGAAACAATTAAAAGTTCCCACTCTAGATCTTGTAATTCGTACCATATTGTTTGAATCATCAAACTTACTCTACATGATGTTTTTCCCCTAGTGGATACATTTTTAATAGATGTACCACTGCTAAGCAGACATGAACTTTGATCAATCAAAATTTAAGTTTTCTAGCCTTCTCTACATTTTTAGAATTTCAAAATCATACTAAAAAAGTCCTATATAAAAAAAAGAGGTAAATCTGCTTAAATAACACAAAGTGAAATGATCAAGTGCCTTGTTCAAATGAAGCTCAAGCTTAATTGATGCATGCTAGATGGAAACTAAAACCACTAAGCTAGATTCAATCGAGTTCTTAACAATGCCACATATCCAGTTTTCCTCCATAAATCCTTAATTCAAGTGTTATCTCAAACCAAAAGGACAACATCATTGATTTCCTTTGTTTCCAAAGTATGCATGCAATCTTTGCAAAAATCTCCTCCAAGGTTATGATAAAAATGTCCAAGGTTTGAAATTTTTGGTGATAGTAGATATAAGCCTAATACTCCAATCAATAAATCAATTGTGTGTAGAATAGCCTTCAAAGCTAGGGATTTTCCTACATCAATTATGAATGGAATCATTGCATACAATAAGGGCCTTTATATTTCACTCATTAGGTAGTCATGTTGTTTTTTTGACCTAATCACTTTATATTAATGACACATTGTTAAATTATAATGCCCAATTATTTTTAATGTGGCCTTTATTACTCATCTAAGTAACTTTATTCAACTAGGACTCATAGTATTTGAGTAATCCACACAATTACGTTTCTACCAAAAATATAGCACATGCTTCATAAACAAATGATGAAATTGTAGCAGAAATTTGGCATGTTGAAGAAACAACTGGAGCAAGTCATAATTTCCAACCATTATTAAAAACATTATCAAAATATTAAGTGGAAATTAATGAAATTCCACGAAGACAATGGTAGTGACTAGGCAACAAGTCAATTACCAATAGAAGATTACTAAACAACAACAACAACAACAAAAGAGAAAGGGTTGGTTGGTTCCTCTATTTTTCCATTGAGCACTATCCTTCTGTCTTCTTGTTGATTTTATGGTAATTTTTAACATCTTCCAATCACTCTCTTCCCAGCCTCCCCTTGTTCCAGACTGAATTATTACTACGTTCTGTTATTGTAATGTTTCCAGGTCTACACTAGGAGCTACATCCAAAATCTTGGCCAAGTGAGGAGTCATTAGTTTTATATGTTTTGCAGTTGTAACCTTAAATATCCGGACTCCCATTGAAGGTTTGTTGCCAACCAACATATTGCCCACTCTGTTGAAAAAAGATTGTCAATCACTTGTAGCTCTTAAATATTCTTAGGACTACAATATTGAAGAGTTCCATCAAATGATATTCTCCCACTTTATAAGAATTATTTTTCTTGTAAGTTCCATATCATTTGAGCATGAAACCTATGAACAATAAAGTCTCATGCTTGTACAATAGTTGCAATGAATGATATTAATGCATGCTTATGTTGTTGGATCCATTATGAAGCTTGTCTAAATAGAGTAGATGCACGTGAAACTTTAATCTTGTCATTTCCATTCCCTTCTAGTTGTGGGGAGTTGACATCAATCCCATTTTGTGTGGTTGTCACTATGCACATTTTGACATTGTCATCCTTACTTTGTATTTCAAATAAAAGGAAACATATTTTTGTAGTTGTGAAACAACTCTACCTCTATGTACTCATTGTTTGCTTGTTATTACAAATGTGAGGGTTTCAATTCCTAACCAATTTCCTCCAGATTGATTATTTAAAGCAAGGGAGATGATGATTTTCTATATTACTAAAGTCTCACGCATGAACTAGAGTTCCATTGAAAGGGATACTACTAAATGGAAGAGGACTATTTCCACTTTCGAGCAAGGCAAGTGCAGAGAATCTCCACCCTTGAATTAAGGCAAAAGGAAGTTGTCTCCAACCTATGATAGAGCCCGTAATGTTCCTGACTTGGCTAGTCTGGGAAACTCTGCTAATGTGTGTGTATGATTAATTGTTTACATCATATATATTGAGTATACATATGGTAAATGAGACAAAAGACTATAAATCATATATTATGATATCTCTGGAGTACAATGTCGAATGCGGATGACCATAAAATAAATCACTCGACTAGATCAATGACAAAAGGATCTTAGTCGGAATACAATAAGCAAACTAAAATGATAATACCCCATGATAGATGAACACTGTGGGATCAATGGATGATCTGCAAGCTATGGTACCTCACACGATAACTGCTGCAAGTCTGGAAATTTTTCCCTGGTGGCTATATCTCTCGGATTGGTCTAGAAAATATCCCAAACATTGTGCCCTGTTGTCCCTCTCAGTCCTGGTGGCTGATCGACCCCTATGCTGGTGTGTCTAGACCCCGGATGGATCCCATGGGGGAATGCACCCCTATACTACTGGAAAACTACACCCTAGTGATTCCACCATCGGAATCATCTGAGATGTGTCTCAAATTGATCACCCTGGCCTACTGTGAAATGGGTCAGAAAGTTTTTTTTGGATCTGATCTGATTATCGCTCGGCAACACCGAATGTGTCCTCCCCAAGTGTCGCACTCCCAATTTCCAGAAAATGCATCCCTGATGATTCCCCCATTGGAATCTGACGAGAAACTAGGAAAAATATGCATATGGTCTGCCTCTCAAATGGGTCAGAGGGGAATCTTTGAACTCTTCCTGAATGGGACAAGTCTATCCACTAAACCTCCTTAAAAGTTGCACCCTCTCCCTGAACAAGTGCGCCCCTGCTGCCGAATCCAGTAGAATTGTTGTCGAAGACTGATGAAAGACCTATGTGATCTCCCCGGTGACTAGGGTGTGTCTCTCAACACTGAAATCAACCATTGGTGTATTCCACTTGGAATCCACTGAGCTACCTCTCCTGAGATGTGCCTTTCTCTTCAATGACAAGTCAAAATATGCATAATGATGAATTAGGTCGCTCTATCAGTTTCACATCAAAATTCCTCACTTTGATAATGTCACATTCTCATTATCGCAAGTGTCGCACTTTTGTCACAAGTGTCATAAATGTCACATTTTTGTTTTGCATATGTCACATTGCGAATGACACCATGAAAACACTTGATACATCCTCTAGAACATGTTGGAAGGGAAAACCACATCATTTAACAAACTAAGCAAAAAAAAATTCTTAGAGAAACGGTCATCTTAACAAAATTTTGGAATATCAGTGCCCCCCTACTCATATGCAGGGAGCGCTATCGCTCTTTGTCCATCTAGAAGGAAGCGTTGCAACGCTCTAATGCCAGTTCTGGGGGATCGTTGATTGGTTGAGATAATCATGGGAAGAAATCCCCGTTATCTCTAAAGATAGCTAGAGATGATCTAAGTTGGTTAAGCTCGAATCCAAGATTTAGGATGCATCTAAGGAAGATGCCATAATTGATGGAGTCATATCCTCAACTTATTCCAAATATAACTAAGGTGGTTGAGCCTCTCAAAGCCTATAAAAGGAGGCATTCTCATGGTGAAGAGGAGGAGAATAATCAACAAAAAGTATTGTCATTATGATTGTGGATCTTTCAAGCAAGGGGCTGGACAAGGAGGACTTGGAGAGTTGTTGCAACTGCAACTGCATCTACATATTGTAAGTGCCTTATAATGTTCTCATTAATATATGCTTGGCCTATTTCCTTCAAGTTTGTGTATGGTTGCATATACTTGTCTATTATGGATAAATTTAGTTTAAACTAATCTTGATAGAGTAGGAAGTCAGTGTTTTCTTCGTTGTCCATTGGATTGCGGATATCATTAAGGACCTTGGAGATCAAGTTCAGCTTGGATTAAGTGAGGACAAGCTTCAGAAAAAGGTAAATCATACTTTCTTCCTCTTTTTTCTTTGACTAGTTTAACTACATTTAAAGGAATATTAGTGTCCAACATTAGCAGCTTTCTATCTTGGTAGTAGGGGTCTAGAATCCAAGAGGTATTCACTTATCCACGGAGGAATTTTCCTACAATAATACCTTCTCTTATAGTTGCCCGAAACCCTAATTCGTTGTTGACTTGTAATTTTAGCTCATATGTTCTATTTTTAACTCAAGTTGGCTTAAAAAATCTTTTAGCCACTTTTAGCTCAATGTCACTTTCCAATTATAACACCTTTGATTGGGATGACCTCTAGTAACCTTGTTTACCCCTTTTTGGCCCTGGCTATAGTCTAACGGGATTGTTTAGACCATTAAGCTTCTTCTCTGGAGCTCCTATTTGGAAAGGGACATTACAGTCCTCCCTTCCCGAAATTGATTGTCCTCAAGCGATACCAATCCAGGGTGTTGAAACACCTACTCGCTCTCCCAAGTAGCATCCTCTACTTGAAGCCCTTTCCATCTATCAAACACTCTCTGATAACCCTCCTCCTCAGTTTTCACTCTTGGAACTCTAGTACCTCTTCCAAAACCAACTCTAACTGTCCCTCATCGTCCAATGGGGGAACCTCCTCTGATGTGATGATGAATTGTCCCATTGTCTTCTTGAGGCAAGATACATGGAACACATTATGAATCATGCTCCCCTCTGGGAGCTCTAGCTCATAGGCAACCTCGCCTACCCGACGTATGATCCTATAAAGTCCATAAAATATGGGCTTGAGCTTCTCGGCCCCACTCTTCTTCAGAGATGATTGTCTGTAAGGTTGGAGTCTCAAGAAAACCAAATCCCCCACCTCAAAGTTGCGCTCTATCCTGTTCTTGTCTACACTCATCTTCTGTGGATTATGTGTTGTTTGCAGGTTCTCTTTTAGCAATTTGAGAATCTCCTAACTCTATGTGATCCAATCCTTAGCCTTGGGATCTCTGATCTCCCTGAAAACCAAGTCTATCAAAGTGGGAGCATCATAATTGTATAATGCTCGGAAGGGTGTCATACCAATGGACATGTGGAAAGTGGTGTTGTAACAATGCTCTGCTAAATGCAACCACCTGACCCATGTTCTTTGCTATCCACCCACATAGTTCCTCAAATACCCTTCAACCCACTTGTTGATGATATTGGTCTGCCCATCTTTTTGATGTTATAGTTGGTTTTGGGTGTCAACTCAGTCCCCACCAATCTAAACAACTCCCTCCAGAATGTCCCAATAAACTAATTGTCCTTGTCATTGATGATGTTCCTCGTCAACCCATGAAATCTGAAGACCTCTCTGAAGAATAACTCAACTACCTGAAATGCATTGTACTTGGTCGGTATGGCATAGAAGTGAGAAAACTTGATCAATATGTTGACCACTACATAGATGCATTCCTTACCCTAGACCTTGGGTAGGCCTGTGATGAAGTTCATCAATATGCTCTCCCATTTATGCTCTGGAATGGGAAGTGGTTGAACTAACCCTGCTAGAAGCGTATGTTATGACTTGTTTTGTTGGCAAGTCACACACTCACTAATGTATCACATAACGTCCTATTTAAATCCCTTCCATGAGAACCTCTCTATGATCTTCCTGTACGTTTTGAAAAACCCTTGATGGCCTACTAGTGGTAAATCATGAACTGCCACGAGGATCTTCTTTTTGAGCCATGAATCTAGTACTAAGTAGATTATGTCCTTGTAGAATATGACATCGTCAATGACCCTGTACTTACCATCCTGAATCTGTCCATCCATGATCTCGCAAGCAAACTAGTTCTTGGAATATTCCACTAACAAGTGGGATTTCCAATCCGCTAAAATCTCCATCAAAGAACATGTCACAGGTCTCCCAGATAGTGCATCGACCACAATGTTCTTCTTCCCCTTGACGTACTCTATGTCAAATTCAAATCCATGTACCTTCATCACCCATTTATGTTGGCACTCACTGAGGTCCTTCTGCTCAAGGAAATGCTTCAAGCTGTTGTGATATGTTTTGACCACAAATTTGCTACCCACCAAATATTGTTTGAATTTGGTCAAGGCATCCATGATTACCAACATATTTTTGTCATAGATGGATTAAAACCTCTCAGGATGATTGAGCTTCCTACTCTCAAATACAATGGTGTGTCCTCCCTACATCAAAAATGCCTCGATGTCCTCGTCGGATGCGTCACACTCAAATACAAATGGCAGAGTGAAGTCCGGTAATGCTAACACTGGGCATGTGTCCATGACTTACTTCATGTGATCAAAGGCTTTTTGTGACTCATTGGTCCAGACGAAAGCCCCATGCTTGGTGAGATCTGTTAGTGGTGCTCCAAGCTAAGAAAAACCCCTGACAAACTGCTAGTAATAGCTGCATAACCTGAAGAAACTCCTAAACTATGTCACATTCATGGGTGTTGTCTAATCCATAATGGCCCTGATCTTCTCCTGGTGTACCTGTACCCCCTTTGCACTGATGATGTGGCCCAAGTAAAGTATCTATATCATACCAAAATCACACTTGGAATCTTTGGCGTATAGTGATTGCACCTCCATGATGCTCAATACCTCATCCAAGTGCCTCATATGCTCTTGCCATGTCTTGTTGTAGACCAAGATCTCGTCGAAGAAAACCAAGACTGATTTCCTCAACTAATCCCTGAATATGTGGTTCATGCAAGACTGAAATGTAGCTGGTGCGTTGGTTAGCCCAAATGGCATAACCAGAAACTAGAAATGTCCAAAGTGACACTGAAATGTTGTCTTCTCTATGTCCTGCTCTCGGATGTTGATCTGATGATACCCAGAGCGTAGATCAATCTTCGAGAAGAGAACTTCCCCATGAAGTTCATCCATCAACTCATCAATGCAAGGGATAAGATACCAGTTCTTAATGGTTTTCTTGTTCAAGGCATGGTAATCAATTCACATACGCATGGTACCATCCTTCTTCAAAACTAAGATAACTTAAGAAGCGAATGGATTGATGCTAGGTCCGATGTGTCCCGTCACAAACAATTCCTTAATGGATTTCTCTATCTCATCCTTGAACCTCCTAGGATGACGATAGGGTGGTGTGATAATAGGTTTGTCCCCCTCCTCCAAATCAATGGTGTGCTCAAACCCCATGTCAGGCGGTCTCCCTGGTGGAATCAACCCAAAAACATGTTGATGTCATCCCAACAAGTTCTTGATCGTTGTTTGAAACTACTATCAACCCTCTGAATCCTTCTGCATAGTGATCAAGCACTCTGTGGCATATGTTACCTCCCCATGTCTAAATATCCTCTCCATCCTCTTGGCCGAAACTGTCCTAGGTGCTCCTGTTGACATTCCTCTCAGAACAACCCTCTTCCCGTCACTGTCTCTAAACCCCATCTCCAAGGTTTGGTAATTGGTGGTGATTTTTCCCAATGTGATCATCCACTGGACTCCCAATACCACATCTGTGTCAGATAGGTCAACCAAATAAAATGTGTCTCTCATTGTGTAGTTGCCTAAATTTATCTCCAAGTCTAAAACTTTGTCTAGACACTCCATTGTATGGCCATCTGCTACTGCAACATTAAACCCCTCAAATTCCTATGTCTGAAGTGCTTGTCTCAATACCAATGAAGCATCAATGAAGTTGTGGGTGGCCCCACCATCTGTCACGACAATTTCCCGTTGTCCTTGCATAGTCCCTTTGATTCATAGGGTATCATACCTGGGAACACCAAAAAAGGGTCGCTATGACTCCTCCCTTTGCTGGTTTTCGTCTGTTAGCCTTCTTAGGAGGCTGTGAAACTACTGGTGGGTGGGTCCCTGTCGGTGTTGGTGGTCTACGGGGAGGTTTCTCTTCTGCCTATGCTGACTCCTCCTCTGATCTAGTGGATCCATTATCATTCTCCTCCTCCTCACTGTCCACACTATCTGTTGCCACCTCAATAAAATGAATCTCTCCCTTGCCCATGCACCTATGGCTTGGAACCCAAGATTATTTGCAGCTAAAGCAAAGCTTCTTCCTCATAAGCTCTCACCTCATATCATCATCCAACTTCTCCTTTCCCTTCCATTCCCTCTAGAATGACTTCCTATCTCTATCGTTCTGTGGTACGAAGGGTTTAGAAAAGGGTTTAGTCTTTGGCACTGAGTCTGCTAAATCTCGAGTGCATAAGATGGCATCCTATAAGGTGTGAGGCTTATATGCCTTCACCCATCCTCTCAAGGGATCTGCGAATAACATGATCAGCCTGTGCTATGATATATCTGTCACTGCCACTGCTACCCACTGAAACTCCATGATGAATGCCTCTATTGTGCCAGTTTGTCTCAACTGGGCTAGATCCCTGAAGTGGATCTTGGGATCCCTCCTGTCAAACCTATCAATGAGTCTCTCTGTGAACTCCATGTAGGAGGTGATGTGACTGTGACCCAACGTCACCAATCCATGATGCCACCACTCATGTGCCTCACCCTCCAAGTGTAGGGTAGTGAAACTGATGGCCTTTGTCTCGGTCATCTGGTTGAGCTTGTAGTATGTGTCTATCTTTTGTACCCAAGCTCTAGTGGTGCATTTGGACGATCTGTCAAAAGAATGTATGGTGATTTTACCAACTTTCTGGATGAAATCAATGTTATGCCCCTATTGTTGTTTTTTTCCTCCTCAATGTGGATCTCTGGGACAATTCTTGAGTCTGAGTCCACAATACTCGACCAGGTTCATGTCCTGATGGAAGTGACAGTCCAATGTTGCATACTCCCTCTTGTACTCTGCAATGTCCTCCATCTGAGTGGGAGGCCTTTGTGCTATCGGTTGTTGTGCTACTGCTGGGGGTGCCCTCTGGAAACTAGGGAACAGTGGTATAGGAATCCTACTCGAAGAGGTGCATGTGTGAGTCAAAGATTGGGTTCTACTGCCTGCCCCTGAGTTCCCCTATGCTACATTTGGGTCTTCTGTTCTCAGGGTGCCCACTATATCCAATCTATCAGCCATCTGCATCAAGGACTGAGTCATGGCCTGTTGAATGACTACCAGATTGTCGAGTACCTGCATGAAGGATGCCTCCGGGTCCATTGTGGCCTTACCACTTCCTTCTGGTCTCTCATATATGTCTCCTAACATCCTCTCTTCCTCATGCTCAGCCTCACACTTTGCCCTTCTCTATGTTTCCCTTTGTGCCTCTTCCTCTTCCTCTGAGCTGGGAGGAAAAGGGGGAAAATCAAGTCTAAGTATTTCCTCCTTGCATATGTTGTAAGTGACTTATTCGTCAGCTACGTGCTCGTGACCCCCTGGGTCCTCTGCTGCACTCATCGTCTTTAGTCATGGGCTAGCATGACTAAAGCTCTGATACCACTGTAATGTTCCTGAATTGGCTAGTCTGGGAAACTATTCTAATGTGTGTGTATGATTAATTGTTTACAACATATATATTGAGTATACAAATGGTAAATGAGACAAAAGACTATAAATCATATATTATGATATCTCCGGAGTACAAAGCCGAATGCGGATAACAATAAAATAAATCACTCGGCTAGATAAATGACAAAATTATCTTAGACGGAATACAATAAGCAAACTAACATGATAATATTGATGACAGATGAACATTGCGGGATCAATGAATGATTTGCAAGCTATGGCAGCTCACACGGTAACTGCTACAAGTCTGGAAAGTTTGCCCTGATGGCTAGGTATCTCAGATCGATTTGGAAACTATCCCAAACAGTGCACCCTATTATCCCTCTCAGTCCTGGTGATTGACCGACCCCTCTGCTGGTGTGTCTGGACCCCAGATGGATCCCCTGGGGGAATGCACCCCTCTACTACTGGAAAATTGTGCCCTAGTGATTCCACCGTCAGAATCGAGTGAGATGTGTCTCAAATTGATCACCCTGGCCTATTGTGAAATGGGTTGGAAGATTTTCCCTGGATCTGATATGATGATCGCTCGGGAACCCTGAATGCGTCCTCCCCAAGTGTCGCACTCCCAATGTCCGAAAATTGAGTCCCTGATGATTCTCCCGTCAGAATCTGATGAGAAACTAGGTAAAAGATGTGTATGGCCTCCCTCTCAAATGAGTCGGAGAGGAATCTATGAACTCTCCTTAAATGGGACAAGTCGATCCACTAAACCTCCTCAAAAGTTGTGTCCTCTCTCTGAACAAGTGCGCCCTTGATGTTGAATCCTGTAGAACTGTTGCTAAAGACTGATGGAAGACCTGTGTGATCTCTCCGATGACTAGGGTGTGTCTCTCAACACCGAAATCAACCACTGGTGTATTCCTCCTAGAATCCATTGAGCTACCTCTTCTAAGATGCACCTTTCTCCTCAATGACAAGTCAAAATATGCATAATGATGAATTAGGTCGATGTACCTTCTCTTATAGTTTCCTGAAACCCTAATTCGTTGTTGACTTCTAATTTTAGCTCATTTGTTCTCTTTTTAGATCAAGATGGACTAAAAGCGCCTTTGGCCACTTTTAGCTCAATGTCACTTTCTGATTATAACACCTTTGACCAGGATGACCTCTAGTAACCATGTTTACCCCTTTCTGGCCCTGGCTATAGTCTAACGGGGTTATTTACATCATTAAGCCTCCTCTCTTGAGATCCTATTTGGAAAGTTACATTACAGAGCCAAAGGAACCAACAAAAAAAAGATAGGCCTCCTCCTATGTCCAGTCAAAGGCAGGATTAGGTTATGTATTTTGTATATTTTGTATTGTGAATTCTTATGAAACTTTTTCCATGGTAATTTGACATGCTTTGAAATTGAGACCTGTCCATGACCTCTATTGAATTGAAGCAAAAAGACGTGAGTTCCATTTGTATAATTATGATTAAAGTCAACTTGATCCTCTATTTTTCTCTTTCAACAGTATGTTGAGTATACTCATTTGGTTTTACAAGTGAATTGAAGCTTTGTACACTTCATTTCTCCCCTAAGTCATTCCTCACTCATCGGGATATAAGCTCAATAGCTTCCATCACTAGTTTGATCATTAAAATGTTTTGATACGATTCTCTCTAACAGAAAGGAAACATTACTATTTGAGGGTTTCCATACCATGAAGATATTAGGAATTGTCGATTGTCTTGTTAATATCTCTAATGCATTCTTTAACTAATATTATGCAAATGGCCCTCAAATTTATGTTCAAAATATATGCATGCATTTTGTCATCCCAATAACTAAGATCCGAGTGCCAAAATTCTGCTTTCTAAATCGGCCATATTGGGCTTTCTCGGTTGAGTATTAATTGAAATATAATTTACACACTAGAAATAAATAAATAAACACATTGGTAAAGACAATTATTGGTYARACTTTTCAAAGGTTAAATTATTGAATGCTCTTTCACGTTTTTTTGTCAAAATTGCAGTTCCTTTTCTCTCTTGAAAACCTTCAGATAATGTGGAAAAGAGAATAAACACGTTTCTAAGGGATGACATAGAAATCTCACCAACTCCAACTAAAAAAGTGCATGCTTAATTGTTGTTTTGCATGTATCAATATAGATGGACTTGGATACATAAGAGCTCATAAATCTTTTACAAGGCACCCATCCAAGAAGAACAATGTCTAGATGACAAGAACATGTAGAGTAAATTGTTGCACATATGCGAATCCTTCTAGAAATGGTAGTGTCATTGAATATCTGTGTGTATTTCCTCATCTCTAATTAAGGATAACCTCTCACACAAGGAATTGCTAAATGTTGTTGCTAAGAATTAAACATCCCATAATGGGTATATTCATTTTCATATACCACATTAATATCAAATAAAAATGGATAAATTCAAAGCTAAATAATTATAAATAAAAGATTGCAAGATATTACCAAGAGTGTACAAAATAGGCTCCAGACCAGGCATGTTGCAATCCATGCATCCTCTATTGAGGAGATAAAGAACATTGACGAGATATAGGAGTCTTACCCAAGAGAAGATAAACATTAATGGATTGGAATAATGGAAACATTGCAAGTATACTTATTATGGATTCATGGGGAGACTTTAGTCAAGCAAAAAACAATGATAATAAAGAAGCATGTCTTCTTTACTATAAACATAATTGAATGGAGAAAAAGGTAAAATAACATTTCAAAAATGCTCGTATTATGTATTAAAATCTAATTTTATCCCTCCACATATATGCGTTTGTCCAGAATTTTAATTCAACCAACTGTAAAACAATAATCTACAGGAATTCTTTATAACCAGAGACAAAAATTGACAGAGGTAAATATGTAGTATTTATCTAACATTTCAAAAATAAATTTACGATCCATAACATAATTTTAAGTTATCTTTTGAATGTTACAAAACAAACAACCAACTAAACGAGTGATTCCCACCTAACCGTAGGTAGTCCACTATGGACACCACCCCCTAGTCAGGTTATGATACTACCAGGGTGAAGGAGGACAAGAAAAACTCTAAAATTTCGAACTAAAATAGGTCCAACCAAGTGATTTTTACTACTAAGTTTCTTGAGGATAGAGAAGCTCTCATGCACCCACATCACCTGCCCCACACAACACAAGGAGTACCTCCTTCTTTGTTGCATAAGACCTCATAAAATCCTCCCTTCAATGTTATTCAATGTGTGCATAGAAAGGTCCATGATGTTATCTCAAGCTTATGCAGAATCCCCCTTGGTTTCTTGGCACTTTTTCTAAGTCTAAAAGCTTCATTTCGTAGTTGATTTGTTTTAATCATGGACTTGGCTCACTCTTTCCACTCTCTAACCTCCACAACTCTCCTCCCCTTTTCTTTTTCCAACCACCTCTTTCTTCCCCTTCAAATTTCCTATGCATACATGATGGAAAGAGAATTCCAATTCAACGTATTTCCTTGTTCCAAGAATGTAGGGGAGACACCTCTCTAATTTTTAGGAAAACATGGCTTAGATTAAGGAATTTGTTTCCTCCACTTCTCTTAACCTCTTTAAACTTTGCAACTCAAATTTTGAAATGGGTGAAGGTTCAATGTAACATAAGGTAGATGTTTTCAGGCATAAAATCCCCTTAGACCCCCTCACCTTTTTCCTATTGTGGTATCATAACCCCTTTATGTGCTCATGCTCAACTGGTCCTAGTTGTTTTTATTAACTGCAAAAATAAAATACTTACAATATTCAAAAGGGTCAAACCAGGATGTTACAGTTGTGAGAATGATTCTCAACCCTGATGGAGTTGGTTAGAATTGTTGGGGATTATGAAGTGTATATTATAGAAATTGCATAGGTTGGGTAATATTCCCTTGAATATAAAACCTGAGAAAGGAATTGAATCTCCTGGGTTACTACCGAAACCTAATACTCTCCCCCCATTGATGTCTAAAATGATGATTATCTCTAGATTAGGTTTGGGTAATTCTTTTGTGGATGATTGGGAGTGTGCTCTCGATAAAGGTAAGGATATTGTCTCCTCTTCTCTATCTTGTAAATCAAATTCCATTTACAATGGTATTATGGGGGATGACACTCTATCAATGGAGAATATCATGATAGGATCAGGTATTCCTTCTACTTGTACTTTATTTCAAGATCAAGTTGGAAAGGACTTGTTGACAAATATAGAAGTGGCTAAGGAAGTTTATGATTTTTTTAGACAAGCTGGATGCTTAGAGGTAATTTGGGAGGGCCTCATTATTGGAAGGTATTCTCGATTTTTTTCCACTCCTTCTGACTATTTTGAAGGAAAAAGTGCCAAGAGGTACCACTTGAGAACATCCAAACAACCTGATTATGATTCTTAGAATGGAGAAGTATCATGACGAATCCAAGTGGATGGGGGAACCCTATAACAGGCACAACCCAAGGAAGGAAATCCTATATTTGCTTAGAAAAATAAAAGGTTGAGAGGGAAGTGAAATATAGGAAGAAAAGGACAACCACCAAGGCCCTTAGAGCAAGTCCAAACCCTAGAAAGATCAAATAATGCTCATCTCACCCCTAAATGTTTGAGGGCTTAACACTGCTTATAAAAAGGTGCATTTCATGCATTAGTTATCTCTTATAATCTAGATGTTTTATGCTTGCATGAAACCATGATTTGGGGAAGATAAACTATAGATATTTTGTAGGGGGGTCTGAAAGGTTGGAAATTTATTGCTCTAGACTCCATTGGAAGGTCGAGGGGGGGTCATCATAGGGTGGAAAAAAATATATAGGTTGATGAATTATGAATTGTTACAATTTTCTATTAGGATTGACTTGTATTCCTTGGATATGGGACACAACTTTTTTTGTTTTCAATATCCATGGACCTTACTTCAATAAAAGAGAAAATTGAGAAAATTGGTCTATTCATGATTATTTGAAAAGTAACAATGTTATATTGGTGTTGATTTAAACCTCAGTATGAATATGATATAAGTTTCAAGGACAAAAGGGAGATTTGGTCCTTTACATTAATACTTCATACATAAATTTGAAGAGGCCAAACCGTGTGATGCTAAATGGTCAATGACATAGCACAAACATGGAGGAATAATAGGTTGGGAGATGAATGGATTTCCAAAAGAATTGATATCTTTTTGTGGTCAATGAGATTATGAATTTTGTATAAAGGATTAGATCTTGGGTTGGATATGGAAGTGTCTCTGACCATATGCATGTCCATTTATTTTAAGAGAAGGATTACATTAAGCCCCTAAGGCCTTTCAAGTTCAACCCACATTCTGCTTGAAGACTGGTTGGTTACAACTTGGAAACCGATTCTGGGGTACATTCCAAAGTTTCATCTACTCCAACATGGATGGCTGGGCTTTATTTTTAAGTCCCCTGAAGACTCTGCTTTCATCCTGGAAGCTTTTTGGCCCATTGATGGGGGAAGTCTCATGTTAAAAAGATGGAGACTTGGCTTTAACCCTATCACAGAGTTCTTTGGTCGGAGACATCTCTGGGTACTTCTCCCAGGTCTCCCACTCCAATTTTGGAATTTGCAAGCTCTCCAAAACATTGGAGCCTCCATAGGACGCTTTCTCAAAGTCGACTCAAGCTCACTCGAGGCAGCGGACAGGAGACTAGCAAAAATTTATGTGGAAATAGATGTACAGGTTGGTCTATCTGAAGTCTTGGAGATAGACTGGCGAGGACAGCTATTCTCTCAAAGACTGGACTACATTGGCATTCCGTTCCGCTGCACTTTCTGTCGACGAAATGGACACTTGAGGAGAGATTGTCATAAGTTCCCCCCTCCTGAGGACATCTTGGACCCAGCAGAAGAAGCAAATTTTAGTGGCTATATCTCTTCCCCAAATCAGACATCAGCAGCACCTCACTATCAAGGGGATGACACATCTTCGGAGGACTCTCTGGTAAGTAAGATACAAAAAATCTGCCCTTCTCTGTACAACTCCTTCTCGGCCTCGAACAGACTTTACATTTCTGAACATGCCACTTCTATTTTGTCACCAAAACATTCGACCTCCTCACCTGAAGTTTCCATTGATCCTCTCTTACCAGCTTCTAACCAACCTGTTGATGCTTTTCCTGCTACAGAACCAGCCCCACTCACTTTCCATCCCATACCGTGTACCCATCCACTTTCAGAGACCGATCCTCTATCCAATATAGAAGTCTCCCAAGATCTGTGTCCACTCGCTGGTTACACTGAACCCTCACACTCAGAATCCCAACTGGACTCCCTGATTCGGGATTCTTCCCTTGAGCCCTCCCTTCCATTTGAATCTCTCCCACTTCACACCTACCACGGTAAAAATCCTGTTCTAGGCTCCGAGAGCCTCTCTGATCGACCTTCATCCTCTGGACCTAAAACTTCCATAGAGCAGGAACCTACTTGGTCAAGAGGTGTTGGCCTGGAGCTCTCTCCATTACAAACTCGCAGTGCACGAAAAAATAAGATGACAGGATCGACTTCAGCGGCAACTATCCTTTCTGAACAAACACAAGGGGCGCTTAGAGATTTTAAAGCCCTTGCAAGAGGGAAACAATGATCTTGTTATCTCTCAACATCAGAGGGGTCGGAGGACCTCTGAAACAAGCCTCCATGAGAAGAATCATTGAGCAGACTCAACCTGCTATCATCTTCCTTCAAGAAAATTTGGTTGTTGCATCAGTGGCAAGAGACTTCATGCATCTCCTTCGCCCGAGCTGGCTGTCCTGTGCAGCAAGTTCAGTGGGAACTTCGGGAGGTCTTCTGGTCACTTGGGATCCTACTTTCTTCAATCTCTCCCCGATGCTCAGTCCGAGGGGAATCTTGCTTACTGGGACTTGTCTTGAACTTAAACGTCCTATCAACTTTCTGAATGTTTACGGGCCTTTCACTGGTCGTAAAGAATTTTGGCAGCGGCTACACGATCTAGGCTTACTGGCGGAAGAAAATCTTATACTGGCCGGTGACCTCAATTTAACAACCAGCCCATTGGAAATTTGGGGTGATTCGGCGTTGACTGACCCTCTTGCAAATTTTTTCCAACAAACTTTTTACAAAAATGCTCTGATAGATATCAAACCTCCATACCTTCTGTCGACCTGGAGGAATGGCAGACAAGGTCCCGCAAATATATCTAAAAGACTCGATCGCTTTCTGGTAGCGGAGAGTCTTCTCCTACCTTCGTATAATAGTCGTGCATGGGTTAAACTGCCTTTCCTGTCAGATCATGCGCCGATCTGTCTCCAAATAGGAGAAGGCAGCGGCGGTAAGGGACATCCCTTCAAATTCAATTCATTGTGGTTGAAGGATCCCACCTACATAAAACTTGTTACATCTATGTGGACAGACTACACGCTCGTCATACCTGGAGACGCCCAAGGGAACCTGTCCAGGAAACTCAATTCTTTAAAATCACATTCGATTCTTTGGCTGAAGGATAAAAAGATCAGTGAACAGGCCGAGCTCAACAGAATTGAACTGGAGCTAGAATCACTCATATTTCAAAAACACCAGATGCATAGAAGCGTGGAGATTGAACTCAAGATCCGTGGACTAGAGGCCGCACGCAATAATCTACTTCGAGATGAGGAGGAGCGATGGCGTATTAAGAGCCGGATGCTGTGGTTGGTGGGAGGTGACAAAAATACTGCATATTTTCATAGAGTGGCTTGCTCTCGTAGAACAAAAAAACAAATCTGGGAAATTAAAGACGCATTTGGAACATTACACCACTCACAGGCTGAGATTAAAGCGGCAGCTTACACACACTTTAAATCCTTTTACCAAGCTCCTCCAGCTCCTTCACTTGATGCGCAGACTGCTATTGCCAGTTTATTCCCAAAACTGATTTCTCCCGAAGAGGCAAACTTGTTACATGCTCCCTGCACAAAGGAAGAAATTCTAGAGGTTATCAAAAGTTTTAAAAGGGAGAAAATCCCAGGACCAGACGGCTGGTCGGTCGAGCTCTTCCTTCACTTTTTTGATCTGATGGGACAGGGCATCCTTGATGTCATTGAAGACTCGAAATCTAGAGGATATGTAAGTGCCAATTTGAATAAAACCTTTGTAACTTTGATCCCAAAAACAAATCTACCCAGTCATTTCAATGAATTCCACCCCATTTCGCTCTCCAACATCTGTAACAAATTTATCACTAAACTCATAGCTGGTAGACTCCGTCCTTATCTCTCTCGGGCCCTCTCCGAAGAACAGCTGGGCTTCCTCAAAGGAAGACAGATTCTTGATGTTGTTGGCGTTACACAGGAGTGCATCCACAGCATTAAGACAAAAAACCTTCAAGCCATTCTCCTAAAGCTGGATCTAAAAAAGGCATTCGATTGCATTAATTGGAATTTTCTGCACCTCATCCTTATCCAGAGCGGTTTTGGCACTTTTACTACTAATTGGATAATGGGTTGTATTACCTCGGCAAATCTGGTGATTTTGATCAATGGTGAAGCTACAAAGGCCTTTCATTGTGAGAGAGGACTCTGCCAGGGCTGCTCACTATCCCCCCTTCTTTTCATTTTGATTCTGGAAGGTCTCAGCATCTTACTAAAGAACAAGCAATCGGAAGGACTCTTGAAAGGAGTCAAGGTGGCAGGGCTGTCACATATTCTTCATATCCTTTTTGCAGATGACATTTTGATCTTGACAAATGCAAGTTTAGCAGAATGGTCCATCATACATTCGATCCTCACATCTTTCTGTTTTGTATCTGGTTTAGAAATCAATGCTACTAAATCCACCTTCTTGACTTCAAATGTGCAGGAGTCCATAAAACTGGATCTAAGTGAGCTTTTTGGAATTGGTTTCCTTGAACTTGATAAGGGCTTTACCTACTTAGGATACCACTTAAAATCCACCAGATATACTTTAAAAGATTGGGCTTGGCTTATTGATAAATTCAATAAAAAAATTCTCAGCTGGCAGCACAGATTTCTCTCGATGGGGGGAAGATATATTCTGATTAAAGTGGTGCTAAAAAGCCTTCCAGTATATTGGATGGCATTAGCACACATACCAGCCTCAGTATTGAAGTCTCTCTGTCAACTCATCTTCTCTTTTCTTTGGTCCGGATGTAAGAAGAACAGAAGCTTTCACCTCAGCAAATGGGAGGAGCTTGCAAAACCGAAGTCGATGGGAGGCTGGGGCCTCAAAAACTTGCCGCTCTTTCACAAGGCTCTTTCGGCAAACACATTTTGGAGAATTTTAACAAAACCAGGATTTTGGCATTCGGTTATCAAAGAGAAGTATCTACATCATCTTCCGGTCCATATTTGGATCAGATTCGCGGAGGTTCACCCTAAAACAGGTTCTCAGTCTTGGAGAAACTTTTCATCCACTCTTCCAATCATTTTAAAGGGGCTCTCGTGGTTTCCAGGAGACGGACATCTGATCGAAGTTGGCAGCGACTGCATGCTGGGATTAGGCAGAAAAGTCGTTCTCTCTCCTCCGTTGTGTGCTCATCTACAAGAAAGGAACATACATTTTCTTCATCAAATCTACAGTCAATCCATTGTCAGCCCACTTGGTGACTCTTGGAAGACCGGTCTGGATCTCCTATTAGATACGGATCATTGGGCTGAATGGGAAGTCTTCATACAACTACTTAAATCAACTGGTGTGCGTTTGCAACAAAAGGCAGACTCCCTTTTCTGGACGGGGGGAGATTGGACTGGTATTTTAACTGTAAAGAATGTCTATCATGCCTTGGTAGCCCATAACTGGAAGTCTACAATTGCAAGCTGGAGACAGAAGATTTGGAGATCCATCGGGCCTTTAAAACACAAATTATTCGCTTGGCTTCTTCTCAAGAATAAACTCATGTTTTGGGACAAATTGCAAGCGCGGGGCTGGGAGGGCCCGAACCGCTGCACACTCTGTACACGAGCCATTGAATCGACTCTGCATGTATTTGTACAGTGCACATACACCCGGGCGATTTGGTCACTTATCTCATCGACACTAAAAATTTCCACATTGTGGAATGGTGATAATGTACACACTTGTTTTCAAAAATGGATCCAGAACCACAACACCCTTCCAATGCTTCCTATCTTCCTGTGCTGGCACGTTTGGCTGGCCAGAAATGCATCTATATTTAATGATAAGAAGCTACCTATCCATCACGTCACATCTCTCATTTTGGCAGAGGTAAGACAACATGGCAAGACCCCACAGATTCAGCCATCGATTAGGCGTCCCTTTCAATTCCCTACAGATAGAGCGGTGGCCTGGTTCGATG
>JASDQU010014784.1:114408-126713 GCA_032191745.1 Picea mariana | reverse complement strand
GTATTCTGTGCTCGTCCGGAAAAGTGGAAACAGAAAAACATTTCATTTTAGAATGTGAGGCCCTCAAAGACAGCAGGGAAAATTATGCAGGTATTTTGGCAGCTAATTCCTGGGATAATATTTTCAGCGAAGAGTTTGTTGAGAAGCTAGGAGCGATTATTGTAAAACTTCACAGGAAAAGGGCCGAATGAAAAATCCAGATGGAAAAACAATCTGTCCCATAGGCTATTTTTAGCCTCGTGGACGTTAAAATACTTTCTTTCTCTTTCTTCCATCCCACCCACTCCCTTTTTTTGTTCACCCATCCCGTCGCATTAATGAAACAAGAAGGGGGTCAACCTCCCACGTTCTCTTTCATTGTCACCCATCCCGTCACATTCAACTATGAAAATTGCCCCATCCATACTTTTATATATATGTGAGAGAGAAATCAAATATACATTGGGTTGTCCATATAGGATACAACAACCTAAATACACGGGTTGCTTATGTGATTGGACCTCAACATAGGGCCCTCAACTGCTTACTTTTTTAATAGAAAATCCAAAACAATTTACAATCAAAATTGTAGGATATGCCTACTCTTCGACAAGACTCATACAAATCGATGTATAAAACCATTACATATTCCTAGACTTTTAAAGCAAAGAAATGCTAAAACAAGGATTACTCTAAAGCGAAGATGAGGGTGCCTCCTCTAAATTCCATGACCTTCAGTGTACCCTTGTGCACATCCAAGGCCTCTTTTGACAAAGTATTTGCCTTGGTATTGTATTCAAGGTATATATGAGTATATATGAGTAAAGCTAATGTGTTCAAAAGAGTCAATTTTCACCCTCACATGCTGCAGGATATGAGACATGCTCAAAATACTAATGCTATACTAGCAATCTATCTAATTTATTATTAATTTGGAATCCATGTAGACTTGGAGAAACTTTATACGATTATCCTCCACAACCTTTAATAATGCTCACAAAGCAAAGGTTTCAACCTTGTTGTTAGTACCATGATTTGTTGCCTACAAGATATGGAAGTAATGTTGATTGTCTAAAAAGAGAAGAACGCCAACATTGCAGATTCTAGGTTGTCCTTGACTTGCATCGTCAAAGAGGCCCCATGGATTCCATTGATCAATACATGACATCATGAGACCTCTAGTCGATTTTACTTTTGGGACGTGTTTATTGTTTTCCATCGCAACTCTGATTCTATGTGTTGTCGTCGCAAGAGTAGTGATAAACTCTTGGAAAGTAATTTGATTTCTTGTCCACCAAATACCATAAATGAAAAGACACGAAATATTATAGCTTGCAAAAACCTTGTCGGATAGCCAATATAATATGCAAACAACCAAAGTCATCTTCTTCCATTTAATTGCTCCCATGAAATTTCGAGAGACCTCCTTCCTAACCATATGTGCATATTCACATGTAATAAATTGTGGTCAATTTTTGTAGCCTTTCTCTTACTTAGAATTCATCGGTTTGGCACCGAACAATTCCACTTCGGACCATTATCCCATGTAAGGAGTCTATTAGCTAAAGCCAACCATAGATGAATTTTGGTTTTTAAGGGACAAGTTAAATTCCAAACTACTTGCCACCACCTTTGTCGTTCTTGTACCACCTCTTTCTCAACTCTAACTGCATATCCAAGCCTTACTATGTATTCCCCAGATCCATTATTCCTTGACCATTTAAGTTGGTCTTCTTTGTTCGAGAGTTTAATAGCACGGTGATTGAGTTGATTTGTGAAATTAGTCCATTCCTTGGCCAAATTGTCTTGTAGATTTAAGTCTTCTGCACTCTTTCGTCCTTGTGACCAAGTATTTCTATGACTTTGAGAAGCAACCTCACCGAGTGTTAATATCCCTTCACAATGTAGCTTATCCAGGAGAGCATTAGAAAATTTATAGTTTGATTTTACTCCAATCCATGGATCTTCATTGATGCACGCCCTATTGTTATTCCCCACTTTCCATGTCATCCACTTGCCAACTAGAGGAAAGGCCTTCTCCATGTATTTCCAAACAATAGATGACCCCTAGAAATTTTTCTGATTCAATCAGAACCATTCTTCAATAGTCATGCTTGGTAAATAATTCGAGATCATCACCCTAATCCACAATCCTTCTATATTGATCATACGCCATAGACTTTTGGCTACCAATGCCAAACTAAAATGATAGATATTTTTGAGGCCCCAACCCCCATCCTTCTTGGGCAATACCAATTTGGACCACTTGATTAAAGGGATACCTTCTATGGCCCTCTTCCTCGACCATAGAAAGATGAAACATATTTTCCTTATTTTGGTTAGAGTTCCTTTTGGAATTTTTGCAATGGTCATCCAATAGACCAATATACTCTACAAAACCATCTTTACCAAAACCAACCTCAGTTCACGGGACAACTTTCTATTGCAGCAAACAGAGATCCTCACTTCTAGATTGTTCTAAAGCCACAACCAATCTTCATAATGATAATTGTTAGGATTTACGCTGAAACCAAGGTATTTAAATCCATGGTCCAACTCTCACTTGTTCATAGGGAAAAACAAATCAATTTGATTCATCACATCATCATCTAGGTTCTAGTACAATAATGTAGATTTATTCATTCTTATAACCATACCCATGGATTTATAGTAGATGTCTAACAGTTCTTTGATTTTTCCCAACTCCCTAATCGAACCTTGATTGAATATCATGATGTCATCAACAAACAAGAGGTGAGTGATATGTACAGAATTGGATACTTTGATATCCTTCAATTCCCCTCTTATTTTTTCTTCCTCGAAGAGCATGCTTAAAGCCTTCGCTACCAGAAGAAAAAGGAAAGGGGATAGAGAACACCCTTGTTGGAGTCCTCTAGTTGCATGGAAAGAACCAAATGGTGATCCATTAATTAATACAACAAAAGAAACATATTCTAAGCACCCTGTGATCCAATTGATTGTACTTAGATTCATTTCCACATGTAATAGCAATATTCTAAGGAATAGCCAGTTCACCCTGTTGTCATCCTTGGCCAAATCAATCTTCAAAATAACAACATATAATTTTTGTGTTTTGACAGTGCACATCCCTTCCTCTGTAATTCCCATTGCATCATGAATTTAATGATTGTTAAGAAAACCAAATTGCTCATCCAGTACAATACATGAAAAAATATTTTTTATTTTGGTAGCTATGATTTTGGATCTATCAACTAATAAATCAAATTGCACAAGGACATTGGTCTAAAGTGTTCGAAGGTAACAACATCATGTTTCTTTGTAATATCCTTGACCCAAATTATTAATTCTTCCTATGTGAAAATGATATGAAACCCTTACAATAATTTGCTCAATGAGGAATATTATCAAACACATGGAAAACACACATAAATTGAGAAGAATAATATGGCATCTTATTATGAATGGGAACAGCAATAAAAATATCTCTAGTGGCTGTAAAAACAACTGTAGAACAAGACTAGGAATTTAAACTATTGGCAGTTAGGCAGCTACACAATCTGCTACAAAACACACAAGGAAACCTGATATGATTCCAACATAGAAACCGAGGCTCTCCAAGCCTCCCACTGCTCTACTCTAGTATACTTTAAGATCTTCATAAAATACCACAAAACAAAGACTCCAAATGAACTCTCCTTTGTCTAGCTAGGGTGGGTATTGCACCACCGAAAATAAACCTACACTGGAAGGTTTTTTCCCAAAACCCTAACAAAAACGTTGGCCACAAGAGCACTCAATACATATAAAATCATAATTCCCAAAGAGGTAGGCTCCCCTTCTATTTATTCTTCTTCTCTGATTCTTCTATATCTTCCTTCTTGACCAAATCGAACCCTCACTTGATTAAAATATAATTATTTATTTTATTTAATATCTCTTTAGGGTTTGATACTTTGACTCCCCTTTTTATTTGTTAACTATAGCCTGTGGGAGTTGTGTAGGCTAATGATTCATCAATTGGAGGGGGACATTATAGTCCTCCCTTCCCGAAATTGCTTGTCCTTAAGCAATTTTAGATCAGGGTGCTGCAAAATTTGTTCACCTTCCCATGTAGTATCTTCTGCAGAAAACCTCTTCCATATGACTAGGTACTCTCGAATAACTCTTCTTTTTAGTCTTCATTCCCGTACATACACAATCCTTTCAAGTGCCAAAACCAATTGTCCTTCCTCATCTAGCGGAGGAATATTTGTCGAAGCGGTGACCTATTGGCCCAATGCCTTTTTTAGGCATGACAATGGATTGTGTTGTGGATTTTTCTTCCCTCTGGTAGCTCCAACTCATATTCCACCTCTCCAACTCTCCCGATCACTCTATAGGGTCTGTAAAAATGAGGTTTCAACTTCTCTGCACCACTCTTATTTAGTGAAGACTGTTGGTAAGGTTGTATCCTAAGAAATACTAGGTCCTCAACCTCAAAATTGCGCTCCACCCGATTCCTATTTGCATACACCTTCTGTTGGTTCTGAGCAACCTGCAAATTATTAGGATCCTCAATATGTCTTGACTTTCCTGCAACCATTCTTTGTCCTTGGGAGCCCTGCTCTCTCCAAATACCAAATCTACAAATGATGGGGAATCATAGCCATACGACGCCCTGAATGGAATCATCCTGATGGACATGTGATGAGTGGTGTTGTAACAGTGCTCCCCGAGATGCAATCATTTTATCCATGCTCGTTGTCGTCCTGACACACAGTTCCTCAGGTACCCTTCTACCCATTTGTTCACTATCTCGGTCTGTTTATCTGTTTGGGGGTGATAGCTAGTACTAGGTGTCAACTCCATCCCAGATAACCTGATTAGATCCTACCAAAATGAAATGAGAAACCTGCTATCCTGGTCACTGACTATGTTCCTCAGAAGACCATGGAGTCTGAACATTTATATGAAGAAAAGATATGCCACCTGAGATGTGTTGAATTTGAAGGAATGGAAAAAAATTGTGCATATGTGGTCAACCTGTCTACCACCACATAAATACAATCCCTACCCTGGAATTTTGGTAACCCTGTAATGAAATCCATGGAAATGCTCTCCCATTTCCTCTTTGGAATAGGTAGTGGCTGGAGTAAACCTGTTGGGTGTGTCATTTATGACTTGTTCAGCTGACAAGTCCCGCACTCTCTTGTGTACTGTAGTACATCCTCCTTGAGACCCTTCCATGAGAATCTCTCTCACACATGTCTATAAGTCTTCAAGTACCCTGGGTGGCTAGCTAAAGGGGCGTCATGAACTTCCCTCAAGATCTTATCCTTGAGCCTGGATTCAGGGACAAGATAGATCCTCTCCTTGTAGTAGATGATATTATCCACTACTTTGTATCTGTCATCCTAGTTGGTACCTTCCATCAATTGTCAGGTGAATGCATTTTGGAATATTCCACCAAGAGGGTAGAATTCCAATCTATTGAGACCTTGACAAGGGAAAAGACTAAAGGAATCCTAGAAATGGCATCGGCAACTACATTCTTCTTTCCCTTAACATATTCAATATCAAAGTTATAGGTGTGTAACTTACTCACCCACTTCTACTATCTTTCACTCAAATCCTTTTTCTCCAGAAAGTATTTCAAGTTGTTGTGGTCGGTCCTCACTACAAAATGTCCTCCCACTAGGTACTGTCGGAATTTGGCTAGTTCATGCATAATAGCCAACATCTCCTTATCATAGAGGGAGTAGAGCCTTTCTGGTTCCCTCAAATTCCTACTCTCAAAATCTATGGGATGACATTTTTGCATCAGTACCACTCCTATCCCTTCTCCAGATGCAACACACTCCAGTACAAATGGATGAGAGAAATTTGGAAGTGCTAGTATAGGGCAAGTGCTCATTACCTTCTTCATTCGGTCAAATGCTACTTATGCTTCCTTAGTCCACCTAAATTCTCCTTTTTTGGTCAGATCTGTCAGCGATGCCCCAAGTTGTAAAAACCATTTCACAAATCTCCTGTAATAGTTGCATATCCCAAAGAATCCTCGCAACTCAGTGATCGACCTGGGGGTAGGCCAATCTAAGATCCCATGGATATTTTCTTGATGCACCTTCACTCCCTCACCACCTATTATGTTCCCTAAATACATGATCTCTGTCAATCCAAATTCACACTTTGCCTCTTTGGAAAAAAGTGATTGTTCCTCCATAATGTTGATAATCTCATCCACATGCCCCAAATATTCCCTCCACATCTTACTGTAGATTAGAATATCATCAAAGAACACCAATAGAAATGTTCTCAATTCTTTGTTGAAGATATGGTTCATACACGACTGGAAGGTAGTTGGTGCGTTAGTAAACCCAAAGGGCATGAACACAAAATCATAGTGACCATAGTGACATTAGTATGTTGTTTTGTGGATGTCCTCCTCTCTCACCTTGATCTGGTGGTATCCTGATCGAAGATCAATCTTCGAAAAATATATTGCTCCATTTATGGTTTTGATCCTGATGGGATTTCCTCTGACTTCCTCTTTGGTGATTTTTTAGAGGGTTGTCCTCCACCCCCCTTCTTCCTCAACATTAAAAGATGGCAGAATCACCACTGTATGCACGCAATCTGATTTCCTTCCCATTGTTTCCCCTCACTATAAATCATGTGGCTTTTTCTAGAAAAACCCTAAAAAAAAATGTCGAAATTAAAATGATGATAACTTTAGTTCTGGGTCTCCGTTTCAGCGGATTTGTTTTTTGAAATTCGCTATTTTTTCGAGAGGAATTTAAATACCCAATTTGTTTTGGCAAATTTTGCTCAAAAAGTTTCATATCTAAGCCTGAAGTACGCCGCCCCCTTTTTCTTCCAAACAAATTTTGCAATATTTTTTTTTTTGGCTAAGGAAAGTGCTCTGATGCAATCACGGGCTAGAAAGCTCACCATCTCTGATACCACTATAATATCCTTGACCCAAATTATTAGTTCTTCCTATGTGAAAATGATATGAAACCCTTACAATAATTTTCTCAATGAGGAATATTATCAAACACATGGCAAGCACACATAAATAGAGAAAAATAATATGGCATCTTATTATGAATGGGAACAACATTACAAATATCTCTAATGGTTGTAAAAACAGTTACAAAACAAGACTAGGAATATAAACTATTGGTTGCTAGGTAGCTACACAATCTGCTACAAAACACACAAGGAAACTTGGTATGATGCCAACATAGAAATTGAGGCTCTCCAAGCCTCCCACTGCTCTGCTCCAGTATACTTCAAGATATTCATAAAATAACACAAGAAAAATACTCCAAATGAACTCTCCTTTGTCTATCTAGGGTGGGTATTGCACCACCGAAACTAAACCTGCACTGGAAGGGTTTTGTCCAAAACCCTAAAGAAAACGTTGGCCACAAGAGCACTCAATACATATCAAATCATAATGCCTAAAGAGGTAGGCTCCCTTTCTATTTATTCTTCTTCTCCAATTCTTCTAGATCTTGCTTCTTGGCCAAATCAAACCCTCACTTGATTAAAATATAATTATTTATTTTATTTAATATCTCTTTAGGGTTTGATACTTTGATGCCCTTTTTTATTTGTTGACTCTATCCTACGAGAGTCGTGTAGTCTAATGAGTCATCAATTGGAAGGGGGAATTACATTCTTGGGGATGAGAGAAATGAAGGTGGATTTAAGTGCCCCATTTTTTTTTTCGAAAATCCTAGATTCTTTCACCACATGTAACACGTCATATTCCAAAAGGTCATTGTTGAAGGAAAACCTCCCTGCGGACATGTAGATCTCCTCAAAGAGATAGACTCTTAACTCTAAGACAGAAAGTGCTTATCATGGTCATTGACTTCCTTTTAGGTCTACACAAACTAATGCATGAAGAGGAAGGAGGAAAGACGTACCTTTTACCAGTGTTTGTCCCTGCACACTCCGAGTTGAGCTCCAATCTTTCGCTCCTCGATAAGCCCTGTAGACAAACAAAGTACAACCACTTCCTATTCTATCGAGATTAGTTCGAAGCAGACCTATCTACAGAGACAAATTCATGTAATGTCAAACACAAATTAGAAAGAAACAAGCCAATCATATTACATTAATGAGGAAAAAACGTTACTTACAGCCATAGATGGAATGTAGTAGTTTCGTCAAGTTCTCCTTGCCTAACCCTTGATCAAAAGCTCCATGATCGTAATGACGATAGCTTCGCTTATTAGCCTCCACTTCACCGTGTGTTTCCTATGAGATCATAGGTTTCATGCTTTTCATCCCTTCTCCAAATATCACTTATGAGATCATAAGTTTGGTATCATTCTCCATCCAGGTCCTCCTTTCACCATGAGAAAGCTTGCTTATATAGCCTTGGAGAGGCTCAACAACTTGAGATATCTTTGGGGTGAGTTGAGGATTTTCCTCCTTGAGTTAGGGATCTTCCCTAAGATCATGGCTTGAATAGGGATTCGAATCCAACCACCTTCAGGGATTGAAGGGATCCTTCCCCCATTCATCTCAACAAACCAACTACTACCTAGAATAAGCAGCGCTCCCTCAAAAGGGCCATCAGAGCGTTATAGCGCTCCCCAATAGGCTTTAGGGGAGCGCCAACACTCCCTAAACCCATAAACGCTCCCTCAGAAGGGCTATCAGAGCTTTATAACGCTCCCAGACAGTGTAAGGGGGGGCGCCAACACTCCCAAGAGAGGTATAAGGGAGTGCTCTCCTCCAAAAACTTAGTTTTTGTGGTTCTTTCAGATGGCAAGAGGTTCATAAGCCCAATTAACCATTCCTCCTCTTCCAAATCAAGTGTTTGACATGTGTCAAGTGTCCTCTTTATGTCGTTATAGGCACGACATAGGGATCATAGCAGTATGTTTTTCCTAACACTTGCGACACTTGTGAGAAAAATGCGACACTTGCGACACTATCAAAGTGAGTAATTTTGATGTGTAACAGTCATAAAAACCAAGATAAAACTCCATCGACAGACCATTAGGACTAAGAATTTTCCCTTTGTTAAAAGAGTGAAGAACACATGCCAGTTCCAATCTAGTAATGTGTTCTTCCAAAGAGTTGTTCATATTTTCATTGATGAGGCTCAGGAAAATCTTGATGATACTCATGATTTCACCAATATTTGATTCCTCTATATCCTCGAAAAGAGTTTTAAAATGAAATATTGTTGTTTTTGCCTTTTCATTGAAATATTTGACCATGTTTCCATTGGGATGCATAATTTCCCCAATAGTATTGATTTGTTTCCTATAATTTGCATAATTATGAAAACATTTTGTGTTGTTATCTCCTTCCTAAATCCATAGAGATCGTATTTTCAGTCTCCGGGTGTTTTCCTCTTTTTCTAATAAATCCTTCTTTTTGTTTTCAAATTCCTTAAGCATTTGTGCCTCTTCCTTAGAGAAGATACATGTCTCATTCTAATAAAAAAGAGCAGTGATGCCTTCTTCCACCCTCTTTAGTTCTTCCAAAGATTTTATATCATGTTCTTTCACATATCCTTTCATTAGACCTTTAATTATTTTAATGTTATTGGCAAAATGTTTCATGGTTGATGTATCCCCTTGGTTATCAAAGGGCACCCAATTCTTGGTTATTAGCTCTTTAAAATTGTCCTCTTGAAGCCATACATGATTAAATTTTAACAGGATAGCCAACTTCTTGTCTTCAGATTCAAAATACAAAAGGATAGGTAAATGATCTGAAAGCCCTCATGTTCCAACCCTAGACTTGATTTTCACATTCGCATTGTAAAGTGGCTTAGCCACCAAAAATTGATCCAATCTCTTGGAGATTCCATCTCGACCTCTTCTAGCATTTTTCTACATCAGGAAGATCTTGACATGGTCCACATCTATCAACTAAATGTTCTTCTTGAAAAAAAAGTCTCCAAGTCGGTCCCCCCTAACAACCTCCCCCTAGGTTTCCCGCATATTTAAACTTTGATTCAAGTCACCCCCAATTATCACATTTTTATGGGATAGGTACCCCAAATAAACCAAGGACTCTTAGAAATATCTCATATCCCATAAGGACCATAGATATTAATGACCCTCATCTCTTTCCCCAGTTCCTTGGAGTGTAGTTCCACCACTATCCCATAATTCAAAACTATATAAGAGATATATTCAAATTTAGTATTACATCCCATGTGTAGACCTCCTGACTATCCCAATTCATCCACAATGCAGAAATTCCAATATTTAATAAACGAAGAAAATAAATCAAGTGATTTTTTCCTTGTGCACATGGTTTTCTGAATCATTACCACATCCGGTTTGTAAATATCAACTAATCTTATGAGGGATAACTATTTGTGGGTGCCCCTGACCCTTCTAACATTGAAAGAAAGAATTATCATTTGGTAATCTTATGTTGGGATTTCCTCACTCTAAGGGCCCCATCAATGGTGAGTTTTTTTTCTTCCCTAACTTCTTTCATGAATTTGGATTTTTTCAATGACATATGATATTTCCGACCCATATTTGAGGGACCTTCCTTATCCTCAGCTAGTCCCCCTTCAACCCCTTTTGGATCCTTTTTAGCTTTGGTTTTGGATCTCAAGATATAGTTTGTTTTCAGGTCGAAAGGGGTGATACAATTCTTTTGTTTGCGAAGTTTTTTAGGGTGGTTGATGCATGTTTCATCCCCTCCCGTCTGATTCTCTAAATTCAGAACGATAGAACCCAAATTCGAAGGTGAATAAAAATTCTTCGACTAAGACCCTAGAGATCCACATAAAACTCTCGTGACAGTGGCATGGATATTTATTCCTTCCAAATTATCCAAACTATCCATTGTAGATGAGGAGACACTAGGTTCTGGGTTCCCTACCGAGGTTGGTTCATTAGGATTTATGGGTTTAGGCCCACTTCCAATCCTTTGAAGAACGATAATAGGGTTTTATGGTTCCATACCTTTTTCATTGGAGAGCCCCTCAACTTCATTTGACAACTCCTGGTCCTAGTACTAGCCTTGTCACTCCCCATCCAACCCCCTCTTTGCTTCCAAAAGCTTTTGTTTCTCTTCGAGTCCATCATACCCCAACCCATGTATATCCTCCTTTTCCACTCTCTTCTCACATTTTTTTATCCATCGTTTTTTCTTTAAGATATGACCCTAGTTGGAAATGGTACATTCTAGCTTCAAATGTCCCACTACATGACATAAATCATACTGAAGGGGTAACCTCCAACAATCCAGTTTTTGAGTGTATGTCTAACTGCCCCATTATATTGAAATATTCCCCATCAATCCTTGTCTTAAGTCCAACTCCACTAGGATTTTATCCATACACTTTTCAAGCTTCTCCTCCCAACCTTCATCAAACATAATGAAATGACAGATAACATTGCCAACCCCCTCCAATATCCGATTATGCCAAAGTTCCAGTGGAAAACCAAGAAGTAAAACTTAGGTTTTCTAAATGTAGTTTTGTTCGCTCTAAGGGTCAAAACCTAGACTCCATCTCTTCAAACTTATCCCTAATGGACCCCACATCCATTCCTTCTCTAGAATTCGTTTCATATCCTCCTCACAAGATACAACAAAACATAACCACCTATAGACTAACAAGTGAAACTTTTGCAGATATCTTACCATTGGGTTCTAGTGTTCAGACATCCATTGTTTTAGGGTCTCCCCCTTGACATTCTTGCCCATAAATTTACCTACGATAATTGTAGCCATCAATCCTTTGAATTCCTCCGTTTTGATGTCCTTGCCAACCACCATCTTAACCTTGTCAAGTCTAACTCTAATATTTTCCCTTTTTCAGGTGTGCGATCCCATCCCCGAATCAGTTCCTTTTCTTCAGGGTTTTTGGGTTTTCCAGATTCATCCGATACCCCATAGAAACAACGACAACCTTTGTTCATGTGGAATTATGGATGTTTTTTTTTCGAAATTCGTCGAAACCCAAGGGCCTTGTGAGGCATTGAATTTCTCGAATAGTTTAGTGGTGAAGGATTTGAAAGAGATGTACCACTTACCTAAACCGATAGTTGGTCCAAGTTAGGGTTCTTTATTGTATCTTTTTGTGAGTCTGATCGTACAGGGGCTGATGGATCCCTCGATAACCTCTCATATCCTTGATAGCATCCACCTGACTCATTCAACGGTTTTGTGCAGTCTGCCTTCTCTGCGAACAATAACGCATTAAAAGCCCTTGAACGTTCCCATATTTCCACTAGTTCCTCATGCATGCAAAAAATTGAGCTAGATCCTGGCCCCTCTTCCAACTCATAATTGATGAGGTCCTAATCTATTTCCATAATGAGACCTTTACACTTGTCCCAAAAGAACTCTCTCTCTCTTTTTAG